>WTSP01003233.1:0-14271 GCA_025331215.1 Actenoides lindsayi
AAAAAAATAATTAGGTTTAAATAATAAAAAAAGCAACTGATATCAGAAATATCATAATGTGAGGAATTCCATAGCCTTTAACACAACAGTGTGGTCAAAGGCCATTTAGCCTTTATTTTTGCACTCTGATAAAAAAATCCGCAGTCTAGTACATGTGGTCATAAAGGGATTTCACCTCAGCAGTTTTTTTCAGATCCTGGCTTGAATAATCACTTGTTATAGAATGTCTGTCAACTCACCAATGATTGTTTTAAGAAAGGTAACAGAATAGACTAATAGCTTTTCTTGTCAAATGCTGAATCGATACACTCGATTCACTTAAAATCCATCTTCTGCCTAATGGGTGCAGATAGTTAATAAATATGGATCAACACTGTAGCAATAGCAGGCACTTAAAGTCAGTGGGGGAAAAATGCAAACAGGAGTGTGGATGTGGTTATTTTTTTTAAATTTGAAGCTATAACGAATTTGGCAAGGAGGAGCAAGAATAAAACCTGTTCTTAAACGTATTTCTTACGTGTTCTCTGCATTCAAGTTTCCAAACTTCCAACAGTTCTTTTACTTTACCCTTATGGAAGGAGACATCCTGCAGCCATTCATTCCTGTTTATCCTTCACTTTCTTCCACAGGGCTCAACCCTTCTTTCCCTTCCATGGATTTTATACCAACATGACATTTACCTTTTATTTACACAAGGTGCAAAGTACAAGTAGAATCTAAACCCAAGTCTTACAGAGTTCCACTATTTATATTTATATTCAGAAAGTCAAGAGCTGACGGCTGAAGTCATTAACTGTAATGGACTAAGTTTCTTCTGATTCAACAAATTATTTGCTAAGAAATTACCAGCAAACAAAGTGGCAATCTGAGATCCAGTAACACCTGCACCTTGACTAAACTTCCTCCTTTTGTTGAGGAAGGATGACATTCAGTACTTGGAATACCCAGATAAGGAATCCAAAGATACAAGCATTTTAATCCTTGCATCTATTTATCTCTCTTAAAAATATCATATAGACAAACTCATGACTCGTGTATAAAACTCACAAGGCAGGCATAATGCTCATAGCTTGTAGCAATTTATCACTTGCTTTGATAGCGACTGATCATAGTCATTAACAGCAGCTAAAAAATTATCCCTCTTAACATTAACATGGCTCCATTTATTTATTTGTTTTTAATTCAAGGAATTTGTCAATGCCATAGTGGTTGGCCCAATTATATCTTTCTGGTATCTCTGTTGTACAGCCCTAAACCACTGTCAAAATACTAGAGACTGCAAGAGAAAACCTCCCAAAAGAAAACACCCGGAGATGTTTTCTTCAGTGATCCAAAGCAAACTCCCAAGTCTTGCTACATGTCACCGAGGAAGTGTTTTCATCCTCTCCCATACAGGACAGATACAGAACATCACATCAGTGTAATACTTTAGGTTCTTAAGTTTACAAATCAAACACCAAATTCAACTAAAAAAAAAAAAAAAGATTGTGAGAAGACTTTGGCTTATTGCCATTAAATGGTCTATATACAACATCACCAAGGCTTGTAAATTAAGCATATGAGGATTTCAGCTACTTTTATCTGTAAATCTCTTTTTTCTCTTGCATTGAAGTTTAAAAGTACAATAGGATTTATATATACATATATGTATTTCCAAGGATTTAGCCAGATATCAGTGCTTGAGTGAACTATATAGCTATTCAATAGAAACTATAAAACATTGATACAAATATAAAGACATAATCAATATAAAAAGCTTATATTTATAAAAAATATTTTTAGGTAACAGTCTTCCCCTGAGGGTATACCACATAGTTGGATTTATAAATATTGCTCTGCACTGCAGCTTGGTTACCAAAGTTCAAAGTTCAGCTCTTAAACGAAGTGTAAATTGCTCCAGTCACCTGACATGGCTGCAGTGGTTGCCTCAGGATATGTTCCCTAGCTTGTTGGAGTTATAAAGACACAGCATCAATGGGGTCTCCGAAAAATCTGGAGAAGATTCCTTCTTCCACATATGGAAGATATGAGAGCAGGACCTATAGGCTAGCAAGCGCGTGTCACATGACTGGGCTTTAGTTTTCATAGGCAGTTCACTGGTTTTTCTGGACCCAGTCCCAACTATCTTCATTCTCCTTTCTGCTCTTTTCGGCCTCAATAATTTCTTTGTACCTCCGGCGGAAGAAGCCCATCTGCAAATCAAAAGGAGATGACAGTGGTAAGTAACACTACCATTACATCGAAACTTGCTTTGTCAGAAAAGGGTGTGCAGAAAAAAAAATAATAAATGCACAGGTGTTAGTATCTAATTTCTCCTAGTGCCAGTCTGGAATCACAGCTCCTTGTTTACATCAGTATAAATGAGATCGAACTGGGTCCCAAATTCTCACAAGTACTCTGCTCCTTATAGATGAACTACTCTGAGGACACAGTCCTCTTATATAAAGAGTGATTTTTTTTTTAAAAAGCACATAAAGTATTTCTAATAAACACAGACCAGAAAAGGCAGATACAGTTTTATTGGTTTCAAATAAAGACTAATGCAAGATTTGAATCTGAACCTAAAGCCAGGCTAGCACTTGGGTCCTGAGTAAACACTACCAGAGTTTCATGAGCTGTGTTCTCAGTGTCCACAACTGCACAAAAGGACAGAGGTCAGAGGAATACAGTACCCCCACCTCCCAGCACCCAAATTCCAACTATCAGCCTCTTTTGTAAGAATCTCTCTTCCAGAAAAGCCAGCACAGTCTATTGTTTATTGCAAATAATCCACCACCATTCTGAAGAGCTCTGCTGCCATTTTGGTGTACCCATCTCCAGAAGTATCAGCCCACTGCTGTGCAATCACGGTACTTCTCTTCCTGCCAGTAATCACTCTAAGTTCAGGTCTTAAATTTTCTATTTAAGGATAATTTACATTAAGATGCTTGGCGGAAACCAAGAGCTACAGACTCGTTTTGCTAAATTTCCCTTGTCCCATTGCCACCAGTTGTGCAGCTCAGAAGGCAAAATACAAGCCTGATTCTACAAGAACAATACAATCGGCAATAACTCTTCCACAGGCTTTCAAGACGCTGCAGGGCTGATAATCACTTCTCTGTATCTTCTTTTTTCCTAAACCCTTGTACTTAGCTAAAGAAATGCCAGTGGTTTGCATTTCAGTTGGGATAAAACCCTTGCATATCTCTGGTTTTTTAAGTCTTTCAAATAAACAAAAATTATTTCACTAACAGACTTTGGTAAGCATTCAAGAATAACTCCTCAGACTTAGCAGTGCACTATTGAGACCACTGAATCAATATTTTGTTCATCATAATTAAACATTTATGTAACTCCTACCACTCTAAACGTGCTTTCTAACTCCTGCTGGGTAAAACATGATGCTTTAGTTTTCCTTCATCAACCAGTTATTGCTATCCTTTATTCCCAATTTGGCTATATGTAGGAATAGTTTGTGCTGTTTTGTCACTACTAAGTTTCTGTTAAGTTGGGCTTTTTAGTTTCAGTACTTCAGCAACTTTTATTTTCTTCAAGTATATTTTAACTCACAGGGGTCCAAAAGGCAGCTTGTTCAAACTGCAAGGGTGCTTCTCCAGCAGAGCTTCCTAAAACCCAGGTCTCTGCCAGTGCCCCAACTACAACATCAGACCTGACACACACCATCCTCCTACCACCCCTTACCTCTGCTGCTTTGCTTCTGTCCAAAGGGCACAGAACCTGTAGCGTGGTCAAACAAGCTACTTTTTTGGGTAACTGTGGCCCACAGCCCTGGGTCATGCTATTAATCTAGAGAGAAGCGTACCCTGCTGAGTGCATAGATGTATATTACGTGCACAACCACTTTATAAATACACAATAGGTAGACATATACATAAATGCCTATGATCTCAATTTTACAGAGGTCCCATGTCCTTCTGGAGGCCCCCAAGAATAACTGGAATTAGACCTTTATTCATAGCCCTGTGCACGGACTATGGACATAGCCTCTTTCCCATCTATCATAAGCAAAGCTTTATCTGTTGTTCAATACATGCAAATGCATGGATAATAGTAGTTCTGTTCCAAAAAAACACCTCACACTGCTGAATGTCGGAGGGCCGCATCTGCCTCCCCTCCTAAAAATCTTTCAGAACAGTGTACACAAGGATTCAGAAAAAGAGAATTAAAGAAGAGTTTCTCTAGTTCCCTATTCTACAAACTTGCACTGGAAGCCAGACCAAGTACTTTCTTTAGCAGAAAAACATCATTAATAGTAGTTTTTGTACTTGTACCTACAAGCTGTACGAGTGCAAAGTAAGTATTTTGAGAAGACATCCTCAAGATAGCACCATCATAAAAGCCCAATGAAATGTCACCATTGATGCCAATGTACTTTGTCTCAATGGAGACTTGAAGCCAATAGCAAAAGTTTCCCTAGATTTTCACAGTTTAAAATGGAGGTGAATTATTTTATCGATAATGAAAAAAAAAAACCCAACCAAAGAAAACAGTGTTAAGATGCTACTACTCCTCTGTCCTGCCCCAGAAGGAGATTAATTGTAGATACTTATTTTAGTCACAGGAATCTGCAGATCTTCCTCACATATGCTCAGGCAGCCGCTGCGTTGAAGAAGTGGGTGCCATTTTTGTATTGTCAGTTATTATAATAGACCTACATGTTCTGCATGTTAGAGAAGAAAATTGCCACAGGACTTTGTTTCCTAAGATTAACAAAAGAACTTCAATGTGTAGCTTTTAAAAACAGGTTTTAAACCCTTAAGGTTTCCATCCTTCATGCAACCACATCCTTGATACAATAAAATTCTCTCTTGAAGTTATAATCAAAATTATAGAAAGACTTTTTAATTTCCTCAAGGGCCAAACAAACAAAAGCAAACTCCTTCCCGCTGCTATGTTAATAAAAATTGTCTGTTTGTGAACATCTGCTTCAGGAATTATCTTTAAAAGTTGGTTATGATAGTTTTGGTATTTTACTATTTTGTTACTGGATACAGAAAGCTATTGTATAAACTTTCCAGCAGGGCAAAAAAATGAGTTGAAGACTGTAAGAAATATTAATGAAGCAAGAAATCCTACATCTAGAGATAATTCCACTACTAAGCTATATATGTTTATTTGCTGTAAACGAAGTGGATAATCTAAAATTCTGTAGAGGACAATAAATTAAGTGCAAGCAAAAAGAGAAACTGGACCTTAAGGATTTTGGTTTTTTATAAAACACTTTCAAAAACAGTGGTCAGGGATTACATATATTTCCCAGCCCTGAAAGGCACTTGTGTGCCTTGCTATAGGACACTGTTCCTTAGTGTTAACACTGCTTATTCCCACTTAACGTGATAGAGTCCCTACCATAGACAGAAAGGTTTTTTTTGTGGTAATGGCCATGATGTAATCACAACACAGTCATTGTCTCACAAGAAACCACACAATCCACATATCCATCTTCTCACAATAAATTGATTTCATTAAAAATGACAGCAATGTTGACCCACATGGTGAAGGGCTGATAAGTGTCTGTGGCAAGCTGGAGATAACAAGTGAATTTAACATAGGTTGTTACATAGAGGGCAACAAGTCTCTAATATTGCTCAGTTCTCCTGAACTTTGCTTTCCATCTATAGAGATACCTGTGTGTGTACACGTACAGGTGTATGCACATGGCAAAGGAATACCCAAGTCCAGAGCTGTGACCATATCATGCAGTCTGTGAGCCCACACCACTGCATCCAAGGAAAGGGTTGATGACAACATCCTGATGAGTAAACCTCTGCCTGGGGAAGGCACTCATGAGGGGAAAAGCAGCAGAAGAACACATTCACTGAAGGCAAGGAGAGAGCACCATGGGAAGCTGGGCGCTTATAATGGAAGATGCATCAGACACCAAAGACAAAGAAGGAAATAAGAAAGGCAAACTACAGTCGGCATTTCAGAGTTGGGTGAAAATTATTTGGGGAAGGCTGAAGAAACCTCTTGAGTTATGGGGCCTTTTGGGTCAGTGTGGCTAAAAGAAAGGCCTCCGGAGTAGGACACTGCTTGGCATGCACCATGAACCCTGGCAGACCTCACCAGGGGTGAACTGTTACACCAAGGGCATCATGTCCCACCTCATTTCTTCTGCGTGCAAACACAGAGGACAAAAAGGGCCACTGAAGATTTTGGGAAGACAGGGATAGTCCCAAAATCCTGGGGTTATCAGCATCACTCACAGTGGATTCATGGCCCATGCCAGGGAAAGGAAAGAGTCTGAACTGTCTGTGAGTCCACAAACTGTCATGTTTCACATCTGTCATGATAAACTGCAAAGACATCTGCTTGCTTTTAAACAAATCCTAACAAATTCAGGCAAAACCAAACAAAATGGAAAGAAAAAGCTGGCCTGGTCTTTACCAGAAGTGACAAACAATAACCAGTCCCTTTCTGGAGGTGGTTCAAATACTAGAGCTGCTGTAAATAGGTGACTTAGATTCAAAACCTGAAACCATCCAAAGGTTTTATACACAGCCTTTAACTTAGTTCTTCCAGCCCATGTACCCTTTTCTAGCATAACCTTACTGCCATCTACAGTATATGCTGAACAGAAAGAATAATCCTGGCAAAACTGAACAATGAAGCAACAGAAAACCTGTGTTACTTGCAATCTGGGGAATTACACCTGTTATTGTGAAGTCACTTCTTGCCATATGACAGCACTGTCAGGTCCTCTATTGAATCCTTAATATTTAAAGTCTCTTCCACTAGCACACACAACTCCCTCTAGCTGTCATGCCAGGTTGAAATCCCTTTAAAAATCACAGAGAAGTCATATCTGACAACAGTCACATAAAACTGCATTCTTCAAGCACTCACATAAACGGAAAACTTCAAAGTGGTTTCAAAGTGTTAATTTAGTATCACAATAAATGACTTTTTTTTTTTTTTCCCTCTTTTCCTGCTGCTATTTTCTGCACATCCAAAGGCTGATCACTGAATTATTGGACTTCGTATTTTTCTAAATTGCAGATGTACAAACAGTTAGACAGCATTTCCTGCAGTACCATTCCGTGTCTCTCTCTCTCTAGGGTGCCAATTATAAGTATGCTTGAAGAGTGATGATATTACAAAATAAAATTCAATCTGCAGTTGAGAAAAAACATAGCTGATCAGAGGGCAAGCAGTATCACTGCTTTTCTTATATTTACTGTTGAGTAAATGTCTAAAGCATTTTTATCATGCCCAGCAAGTCTTATTCTCCCAATCAAATAAAAAGAAATAGTTTGAATTGTGGACTGTAGAATGGTTATGTTTTGTATTTTTTTAAAGTTATTAACATAATCCATTAAGAAACAAGAAAAAAATTGATAACAGTTACATGCAGCTGTAAAAAACCCTACATTTTATCTTGATTTACATTAGTGTTTTGAGACTGTAACTGAGCTAGGAATAGAGTATATTTCTGAGCAACAATGCTCAAACAGAATCCAAAACTGTATCAGAGACTTTTGTCACTGTCTACACAATTTTTTAAGTAAGTTTCTCTAGTGTACGTTAAGGTACTAAAAAGTATTTATTTTTATCAGTGTGGCTCTACTGACAAACGTCTTAATCTAATGGAGGTTACTGGCCACAGTTAAAAACAACAAGCAAAAATACTAAGGAGCAAAGTAAGCACTGACATAGGTGTAACTAAGGAATTAAACAAAATTTAAGAACCACTGAAGAAACCTCCCACTGAACTAGGCTTTGACAAGATACTTTGGGTTCAGTGACTTAATCACTAGCTGTCTTTCCTCAGTTTCTTTGTCTACTGTACACACTATCCAGCCATACCTGATGAACAGGTTGAACTTAGATCACTAATCTTCTACTGCCACATCTCTTTAATCCAGGCAGTGGTCCCAAGCCATTCACCTTGTGGCTCTTCAGAAAGAACTAACTTACTCTTCCCACCATCTTTTTTGGGTGTATGTTCCTTGGGCACTTCTCCCTGCTCACAAACAGTACCACAGCTACAAAAATATGCAGCTAATCACGGCAGGGCCAGGAACCTCTCCCCAAGCAAAATGCCATCAGTTGGCAGAGCAACAACACCCCCAATGTCTGCAAAGCAGTGCTGCTGGAATTGGAAGCTGGGAGTATTTCTCCATTCAGAGATCGATCACTGGTTATTAAGTGCATCTCACTTTACAACTGCCAAGAAGGCAGGAAAAAATAGCTTGCACTTGAATTCACGTGGCCCCGGATAATTCAGGCAAGCCGCCAGCTCCAAGAGGATGTACCATTTCCTTCCTCCCAATTAAGGGACCTTTGCCACAGTACAGAGGGGTCGTGAACAGATATTGTGTATCAGCTTTTCCATAGAGGATTGGCAAACTGCTACCGCCTGGACCCCCCTGTGAGGAAAAAGTGTGTTTGGAAAGCAGCCATGTGTCCTGCCTGTACTTAAACTGTATATTAAGGAGGAAGGATGATAGAGTGGCTAAGGTAAGCTCGTGAAGACTTGAGTGCTCTGGCTTTGATTATTTAGTCATAGGTCCTCATTTGTTCAATGAAACATGTACATGAAAATCAATACAAATGATTCAAACATCATCCTATCAAAATCTGTACCTGCTCCCAATATATTGCAACAGATAAACACTGCTATGGTAATGTGTACATTATCAGTGTACACAAAACTGCACTTAACCTTTAAGTTACTTTCATATAGCCTACCTAACTGACTTAAGATACTACTACTGTTTGTACATAGGGTGAAGATCTGTAGTCCTATACAGATTTTAGAAGGAATTTTATTTTACATGCCCTAGTAGTAAAACAAGTATAGCTTTTAAACACACAGCAGTTACTTTGTAATGTTGAAATAGTAAGAAAAACTATTAAGTGCTCTCTTTTTGCTAAGAACAGTCAGTCAATTCATGAACTTAGCTCAAGTGGTCATTAAGTAAACTATTAATTTAACCAAATGCTTTGTATCCATCTCCAAGGCCAAATTTCCAAAAACCCAGTCACGAAGGCTAAGTACCTTCAAAGCAGACACACCTTCAGACTAGAAGCATGGAAAAAGATGCATTTAGGTGCACGAAGGAGATAATGGCACACAGAGATGCACACTGATACAGACAACCTGATTTAGTACTCTGCTTTTTTGTCTACAACGTGCCTTGCTGTCGTCACTGATGATGGAGGTCACACCAATCTCAACATGAAGCCCAGTCATCAATAATTTCTTCCTTTAACCAGTTCTCATGCATTTTTTTCTCCCAGGAGTTGTTCAGTTGGCTTCAATGGACCTCCTTGCTAAAGGCAGTGAATAAAACTGGTAATTCTGGTGTTTACCTTTGGAACATCTTTACCATGTAGGTAAGATCTAGTTTGCCTCAGACAAGACTCATTCATCTAGCATTTGATACATTTGTGCATACATAACATATTTTGTTAAGGACTTAGTAGTTACAGTACTTCAGAAATTAAGAGAACTCCAGTGACTAAAGATCTTACCATGCTGAGTTCTGATAACTTGAGTTTAATGAAAGCATGAGTTTTCTTCAGGATGGTAACTGTGCACAGTAAGTTGCACGACAGATGTTACCAGTATACTTATAAATGTAATCCAAAAAGGGAATTAGCCAACATTAGAACTTATAAACACTTCCAAATACTTAAAATACTTTTTTTCACCCCCTATTGCAAAATTTTGCTAAGTAGATTAGTTTTTAAAAAGTCATAGAATGAACACAGCCATCATCCAGAGTTCAGCTCTGATTATCAGTCTCAAAAATTTGAAAGAACACAATGTCTACTCCAGATATGTCTGGACAAATTACTGATTTCTTAAGTCACAGCAGGGAATAGGACAGTAATTAGATATATCATTCCCGCAAGTACAATTAATTTAAGACATATCTCAATCCACTTTTTCTATTCCCTCTCCAAAGAAAAAAAAAACCAAAAGAAAAACTACTGAAATATTTCCGGCTTTGTTTGAAAACCAGAGACTAAACATTCAAGACTATTTCTGGAATCAATAAAAAGTAGCTTTACAGTAATATTTTGATATATTTGACCTGCCAAAAATATTTGAATGAAAGTTGTACTGCATCCATAATTATCACAGTAAGTTACTTTCACGGGTTTAGCCAAATCAGAAGGAAATGGCTATGGCTGGTGTAAGTGAGAATGCAGCATTTCCCACTGTGACACCAAGCCTAAAGAGAGAAATCAGACTACACAAGTCACATTTTCTCTGCTATTGGCATTTGGGTCTGAGGGATGGTAACTACTTCCAAAAAATACACTTTGTGTTTCAGCAGTGGAGAACCTTGGAACCTTAGGGGTTTATTTGCAATTTTTCAGTCTACACACATATTCTTTTTCTGGTTTGGGCTGCTGAAAATGATGGCTATCTTTCTTCTTTTTAGAAAGATGTTCTGAACCACAACCCAACCTCTTTCTTGCCAGTGGATTCAATTTGTTCACGCGGTGCCAGGATGAGAGCGACATAGCTGCCATGGCTGTGATGTTATCCAAGTGCGCTGGCATGCACAGCTCCCATTTAGAGGGCACTGGGACTGGAGAGAATGCTCAGCCACAACATTGTTGTTGTACATTTACATAGCTCATTTTATCCAGAAAGATAACAAAGGCATTTCACAAGTACTGGACACACACCATCACTGAAATGTTGCCAACCTTGCTCTTGAGAGTGGTGAACAAATATGGCACGGCAGCCAGCAAACTCACTGGGGACAGCAGTGTTTTGGCTACAACAGCTGCATTAACCATTTACTTGCACAAGAACAAATAAAACATGCCCAAACTCAACCTTTCTCAAACATTCAGTCAGAATTCAAAAAGCACAGCAAAGCACCCAAATAATCTGCTGTAGAAATCCCAGCATTTGAGTCGCCTTTGGAAGAATTCTATGAATACAAACCCCCTCTGGTCTCAGGAAGTCCAAGTTCTACTAACATTTTGTGATGCTCCCTTTGGTCCAGGAAAAGGAAATACGAAGAACAGTCAAAACTGTGTTTTATTAAGAAAACAGACTTCAAATGATCCACCTAACTTCTGCCTGGTGAAAAATATCATTATTTATACAGACAACCAAGCACTTTGCCCTATTACATCCTCAAGGTTTCCTAGCAGCTATACTTAATGAAAATCTATTCATGTTTGGGAGATAACTTGGGTTTGGTTTTGAATCATAGAAGTTAATTATCATCTGACTGCATTTTTATTCTTTGTAACAGGATAATATTGAAGAAGCCTAATTCTAGGCCTACTGAACCCAGAATCTGTGTCAAAAAAAGCAGTATCTCTGAGAAGCCTACATAAGACATGGCAAGTAATAACCTGAGGCATCTAGGTAAGTGGGTAACAGAAGAAACAAAATGAAAAATTAATCTGAAAAACTCTGCAGAATGCAACACTTTGAGGACTACAGAAAGAGGAATTTCAGAGAACACACGAAGTCACAGGTTTTGCAGTTTTGAGGGACAGACAGGACAGGTATGGGCTATGTAGTTCCCACAGGTAGGAATCATACTTTTGTAAGTGAGTGAAGCTGAAAAATGAGAGGACAAAGCTGGACAGGGAGTTGGAAGAAACTGTGAGAAACTAGTGTTGACATGGTTTTAAACTGAGAAGAGATAGTGGGGAGGAAAAAAAAAAAAAATAGAAAGAAAAAGGAGTAGACTTATGACGCCTCTGCCTACATCTCTACAGGGAAGACCTCTGTGAGCTTTTAAATCCACCCTTTTCCATCACTAGGCCCTAGTAAATGCTCTCACAGCAAGTTGAGCCAGCTGCTCAACTTGTTTATCTGAACTTCAGTTATGATTCTTAATTTTAAAACATCACCATTGTTTGTTCTTGGAATTATATGCACAGAAAGGAAGAAGCACATGAACTCTGAAGAGGCACAACAACTTTCATCAGAGATTTGAAACACCGCTCAGTTTCAACAGGTTTCCCTGTCCCCACCTCTAAACCCAACATTTGAAGCCATACAGCTGTGAGAATGGGTGGGTTACACCCACCTGGGAGGCTTTTTTAATTAAAAAGTGTCTTCCTGGAAAGATTATATATATAAATAGGTTATAGAGAGGAAATATATATATATATATTATATACATAGAAAAGCCAGGCTTCTCCCCTGTGCTGAAATCCAAAGAGGTTTTGTGGCATAGCTGTATGTGCCTATGTGCCTCTGTGGAAGGAATTAAAAAAAAAAAAAAAAGAAAAAGCAGTTTTATTTCCTTGCAGAACTCCAAAACTTGGTCACCAGGAAAGGGGGTCAGTATGAGGACTGGCCAGGAAATGGTAGTTAGCCTCTGCCACCTGCCTGGGCTGTAGATAAAAGTGAGAGAAAATGTTTTTGAGATTGTAACACGGGATACAGAGCAACCATTGGCAAAGAGTAAGCGGAGAGGTTTTTGGGTTTTTTTGTTTGTCCCCCCCCTTCTGGAATATGGTGAGCTGTATGTTTTGGCCCACTGTAAAAAGACTTAATGTTTGAGGCCCTAAGTAAGGGAAAGTGTCTCCTTTGAAAAAGGGGAAAACAGTAGGTTTTGCTACGTAGGTGAATTGAAGGTTAGATTTAGTCTTGGCTAGCTTCAGATATTTTCTGAATGTTGAAACAATATGTGAGGCAATGGCAAGTCCTGCACGTACAGGAATACAAGCGTTCTTTCAAAGATGCTCGGGCACTCGCAGATAAAAAGTCATAAGGCTTCTCCAAGCAAGAAGGCCAAATGCAGCTTTGAAAAAACTTCTTGGATTTGTCTGGCTTTTTTAAAAAGAGCTTCATATTTCATAAAGAATGCTTTATATTTCAAAGTCTGTCCCTTAAAGCAGTGCTAGCAAACAGCTGCATCCACGCCTACAGCCTCTGCTTAAATGAGGATTTTGCAAGTCCAGGACTTGGTAGAATTTCTGCTCCCCATTTGAGAAAGCCACTTGAAAGCTTGTACTAACTCAGCTCAGCAGACAGAATTGTCTTCACAATATTTCTCCTGGCAACTAAAAAAAAAAAAATATGTCTTCAAACTCTCATTATAAGACAAAGGGCAAAAACATTTTGTCTAGCATGTACTGAAGAGCAGGAACCCTCTCACTAGTCAAAAACTAACATATGTGGCTGCTATTCTGCTTGTCCTCTCTGCTCTAAACCCTTAAGTTTTGACAGGATTGCAGAAGAATGTCTTATCACATAAGGGACATCCATTCATTGTCCCAGGAATCCAGAAACTATAAAACAGTGCTAGAAACCTCACTGTAGACAGGTCAGAGCTTGGATACCACAGGGACAGGCTCAGTTCAGAAAGAAACCCAATGTCTAGGTAATTAAGGCTAGATAAAAGTCCATCTCCTGTGATAAACATGCCATAAAGAAACAAAATAACGTTACTGCAATGAATATAAAACCTTTGTTTTGCAAATAACTTCCACAACTGGCTCCACAGATCACTCAGCTGCCCAAATGTCCAGCCTGGTACTCGCTTGCACATTCCCTCTTTGATATACTCCGGGCAGAAACCATTTTCTTCTTTCTGTGCACTTCATCTAAAATAATATGGATTAATTCACAACTCAAGCCAGTTCCAATGTAGAAACTTCAATCCACAGCGTTACAAAGCACTGCTATTATTAATGGAGTATTTATTGTGTTATATCTCGCTTCATTTTTTCCATTTGCACGGTGTATGCCAATTCTCCCCTGGATGAACGCGTGCAGAAATCCACTACGCCTGAAGGGAACCTCGTCCCTGTGCATGGCTGCAGTCTTGACAGCTGAAGGAAGCGTGTGTGGGACAGCACTCCCCAGGATACTCCAGCCGTGACCACCTTCCCCTCCTGAACTGCTGCCAGCGCTTGTGAAACCACAGGCTCCTCTAGCACATGGGTAGTTGGCCTGAAGCAAAGTGACCTCCTCTCCTGCTCCACTCACTCTCCACAAGCATCTGGAGGCCACCAAAGAAGGGCAGCCACTCTGCAGTAAAAAGCAAGATGTATTGCTGTGGGCAGCAACACGAGGGCCCCTCCTGCTCCTCTTGCTCTCTCCACGGGAGATCACAGATGAGGTGTGAATAGGGAGAGTGAGCTGCGCTGCACAGGAACCGCCAAGAGCAGGAGCACGTCCCCATAGATGCCTGCACAAAGGCATCCAGAGTGGGTGAACACGATAGGAAGAGCCAGAGGCATCAGGCTAAATCCGGGCTATCCACCCAAACAGGCAAAAAATGGGGCAACTCTTGCAGGTCTGCCCTACACACGTGGCATCTCGTGCAAGTC
>WTSP01003234.1:17303-29927 GCA_025331215.1 Actenoides lindsayi
TCTTGGCTGTCCTTCGCCGAGGGACCGGTTCCTCGCTGGGTGCCGGGCTCGTGGCCACGTACACGCACTTGCGTACGTTCCCCAGACCTCGCCGCCTTGGGATGTATCATTTCAGCAGTTTTCTTACCTGGGCTGTGGACCGAGGCGGTTGCGTTTCCCCACCGTACGCCTGCAGCCATCACCACCAACCTCACGCTGCCCTTCTCCGGCTCCCACATCCTTTCCAGGCTCCTTTCTTTCCCGTTGTACACCTGCAAAGGTGGATCTACATCCCCAGCCCCTGGATGCGTGACCTTGCTTTTTCCTTCTTTAAATACAGGGCTTTGTGGCGGCGTTGAAGACGAATGACCTGGCTTTGTAACTCGGTTCTTTTTTTCCCCTGAGGTGTTAGTGTTACCCGCTTCTGAAAAACCATCTCCCTCGTTCTTGCTCTCTGGCTAGGAAAATGTCTGCGCCGTACCTGAAGCATCCCTAACATACCTGCCAACTCCAACAAGCCAATACTTTTGTTTTAAAAAGAGCTTTCTCCATAAAAAAGATTTGTACCTGGCTGAGATGTTGCCTTGCGCAGCGCTCGGGAGAGTTTATGGCAATGCTTGTGGGGCCTGGGGAGACACTTCTGCTATTCGGTGACCTTTTTTTGAAGTGCCTGCTGAAACATTAGTGAGAATCGAAGGCCTGCTTTCCCCTTTTTCATTTGCCATTTTTTTCCGGGGAGGAAACACCCTGTTTTGGCAACCTCTGAGCTCCCAAATTGAGGGGACGAATGGGCGCTGCTGGAGCGTGTTCCAGCTTGCAAGGAGCTGCTTCCAGCCCAGGGTGAGGACTGGGACCAACACAGACTTCAGCGGGGAGGTTTCCTGGGAGCGGAGCCATTGCTTGTCCAGCAGGCGTGTAAAGGTAGGGCTGGGCTGGCGCCTGATGCCAGGGAACAAAAAAGCAGATGTCGGCAGCTGGAGTGGGCAACGGGGCTGCCGGTGGGAAGCGGGTGTTTAAAGAGAGAACCGGGAAGCGCCTGGCGTCCGTCGGGGTGAATCCTCCCGTTCCAGCCTCTTTCCAAGAGCGTGCTGATCCAGAGTCCTTCTGTGGGGTGTTTTCCTCCACGGAGATGAAGACGGGCCGTTAGGAACGCCGGTGTTTACTAGACCGCCTTCATTGTCTTGTTCTTGCGTTAATTGTCCTTTGACTGGTAGGGTGGGTAAGAGAATAAATCCAGCTTAATGCGTAGTCAGAGAGCTAAAAACAAAAAAAAAACAAAAAAAAAAAAAAGAAAAAACAAAAAAAGAAAGCAAGCAAACCACAACTAAGTAGGTAAATAGGCTAACTGTAAGATAGCGTGTAAAAGGAGGCGGTCCGCGGCGCGACTCCTCCCTAAAGTGCATGATAAGCGTCGGCGAAGCTTGTTGCAGACAACGGGCAGGCTTTCCAGGCTTGCTTTTGCTAGACTTTGAGTATCATAGTTGCAGAGACTCGTAAATGTTCCGAGAGACTCTTGGTTTTGGGGTGGTTTTCGGTCGTTCGTTTGTTTTGGGGTTTTTTCCGTAAGCTGTGACCGCTTGCTTTCTGAATGGGTTTGTAGTGATGGAGTTAATGGAGCTGTTCTTTATCGTAACCTACAAGGTGTCAGTCGTTTGCTCGTCTGTGTTCACAAGCTGAGCCGTAGCGTTATGCATCTCTCCGCAATGGTGTGACTTGAAGCACTTTGGTGTGGCATGTGCAGTTGCAGTGCTGTCTGGTTTTAATTTCACCCCTAGCTATCCTTCTCCCCCCTCCCCGCCCCGTGTTCTACCCGTGTTTCGGACACTGAACCAAACCGACTTGGGAACTAGCACTTTAAGTACTAGTAGTCACTTTGCTTCTGACTCTATTGAGCACTGCACTTTTGTAAGTACTATTAGCACTGAGTTTTGAACTGTTTGTTTTCCCCCGTCCATTCAGCCTCTTAGGCGCGGTGTTAATTACCTAGGGGCCGTCAGAAGATAATTTTGAGGTGTCTGTGACCACTGTCTGGTGCCTGACTTCCATTACACCCCCCGTTAGCGATTTTATACGTTAGGGAACTAAACCCATCCGAGCTTCGTGATTTTGTACGTTAGGGAACTAAACCCATCCGAGCTTATTTTACACAACGGAAGGAACATCTTCCATCAGCGACGTCCCGGCAGACGTGGTTGTTGTAAACTTTGAGGTCATCCGGAGACCCAAGCGCATGGCTTTTAAAAACACCAAAGATACAGGAGAAGTCTCAGAAGGGAGCGGGAGGGTGCGAGGTCAACCGATTTGCACTTGGAATTGAGCGGACCGCGGGACGCGAGGCAGAGCCGGGGGGAGAAGCGTCGGGCAGATGCTCTCGGTTTCGGCCCGAGCCCCCGCTCTGCATTAGCAGGATGAGTCCATTGGACAGCGAAGTTAAAAGCAGTCCGAGGTGCCGGTATCAATAAAGACTGCGCTCGAACCATTGCAATAAAAGCCATCATTGTGCCTGTACTGAAAGTGCTGTCGAGATTGATTCTGGGCTTACGCTGCAAAAGGTGTATTTTTACGTAAAAAGACTTAGAGGTGATTTAGAAGATGGAGCATAATAACCGCGGGCTTTGCCGCTGCGTTGGCAAAGCGGCGTTAGGAGCGGGTCGGGTCTGGCGCTAGGAGGCAATTCCGGCGCCCGGCGCCGTTCTTATTAAATTCCTCTGCTATTTCAGTACAGATGGTCGGGGACTAGAGCTCCCTTGCCGGCAAGAAATCAGGAGGGTAGAGTTTGTAGTAAACACAGTCATAAATCTCTAGGATTTGAAATGGGATGGTGATCCCTGGGATGCAGAATAGTCTGGGTTTTGATGTCCCAAGCCATCCTCTCTCATCCAACTGATGGTGTTTTGCTACTTTCAAAGCCCTCCTGGGTTTTCCACGGCAGCAAATCGATCACGGCGGTCACCGGAGTGCTGGGTCTCCTTCACGCTGGGGTACCCGCGCTTGGGACTTCTGCTCGTCCTCGTCGATGAGCCGATAGTCAATCCAAGTCTTTCTCTGGCAGTGCTCCTTGGTGGAGTTTCTCCCCGGTGACGGGTAAACCCCACTGCTGCAGCAGGATCAGTTTGAATGGAGAGAAGCGAATTCGGTCTTCTCCTTCGCTGCCAGCAAGCAGCCGTGACGGAAATAACCTTCAGCAGCAAAAAAAAATAGATGTTTTGTGTTTGCTCGCTGCAGCAGAGGAGGTGTTTTTCCCGCCCCAGTCCAGTTTTGGTGGCTGGTTTTGCTCTGGTTCAATTCAAGCTTCCTTCTTCAATAGACCTTCACGGGTTTGGGTATCCAGTGGGAATGGAAGGTGGTCAAAACACACAGACCTTGAGCAGCCCGAAGTATTATGCTCTTATATCCTCTACCGTTGGATTTAAAAAGGGAAATGTAAATAGAATCCAGATTTTTCTCTTTCTTTTCCTTTTTTTTTTTCTTCTTTCTTTTTTCCCCCACCTTTCTTCCCCCAGCCAAATTAACCCTCCAAATCAAGCTTTAAAGAAATAGGGCCTGGTGATGTTGCTGCTGTATCTGAGGCCCCCCCAAAGCTCAGTGGCCGAGGGGACAGCCTTTCCAGAAGGCACCTGGGCGACTCAGAGCCCGCGTCCCGCTCGCTGTCGCGAGGATATAGGCGAACCCTTTGGAAAATCCACCCCACCCAGCGAGCTCACCCATCTCCTTCAGTCCTTGGAAACGAAGCTCGCGAGAAAGGGGGCTGTAGAACAGGTCGGTTTTTTTCTTCTTCATTTCAGCTTTTAGCCCCTCGGGGTTGGCACCTCGCCCTTCGGGAAGGTGACAGTAAGCCTTTCCTCCTGCCCAGCACCCCTGAGGCCCGAACGCAAAGCCTAGCACAGCACCTCTCGCTTGGAAAGGAAATTTTTAGGCAAAAAGAACCCCAACAAAGCTCTTGTAGGGATTTTCAGTTGTTTGGGTGTTAAGATAGCTCGTGGGAAGCTGACTGTAATGGCACGCAGGCGACGTTTTACCGACCTTTTCTTTTTCTCCGAGGGAGACTTTTGATCTTCTTCAACAGTTTAGAGTTTCTTTCCTCGAAAGTCTTTTTGGACCCATCCCGATGCCCTTGAAATGAGTCAAGTTTATCGCCGCAAACCGTGCGTTGCGGGAAGCGGTCTCAGAAGGCGCCCGCGCGCCCGTCCGCGTGCACGTGCGCGTGCGTCTGCGCCTACGCCTAGAAAGAGATAGGTTCCTTCCCCGACTGTTCCTTTTTTTGTTTGGTTTTGGGTTGCTTTGGGGTTCTTTGGGTTCGCTCCCCCCCTCCCCCCAGGATATTAACCGAAAGGTGTTTTAAAGTCATGGCATGAAACCCCCTAAATGTAAACCCGAGTACCTTGTGATGCTAATTAACCGGTTTTTCGGAAACTTTATGTGATGCTTAATATTTTCCTTAGGACGTTTCGTTTCATGTTAGATCATTGTTCTGGAGGATGTTGGTCCTACTGGCATTAAACTAATGGAAATAAAATGCATGTGTTACAAGTGTAGAAACGGTGAAGAAATAAGTGTGAACTTACTGTACGATACTGATTCTGTTTTCAAACAATCTGTTTTGCTGTTCAATAGTTGACATATGGAAATGCCAATGTACTGTAATTTAGCACTTTTCCAATGGACCCTGTTGTCACTACGCCCGCGGGAAGAAGCGGGTTTGGCTACGGGGCCGTCCGAACTCGGCCTCCCAACCCTTTCTGCGTCTTTCGGCACCAGAACCGGCCGGGGGAAGCTCAAATCCGAGGTTTGCCGGGCGGTTCTGCGGCCGGCGTGGGGCAGAGGGGCGGTGGCTCTCCGTTTGCCCGGGGCGATTCGAGCGAAGACCTCGCCGCGGGTGGAGGGACGGGCGGCATCCCAGTCCCCCAGTGGAGCCTTGCTGGGGACGGGCTGGCTGAGCTGGGGCAGGGGCGCGTTTGAAAGGCGGCCGGAGCAATCCGCAGCCCCCGAAATGAAAAGGCAGGAGGGTTAAACTAGCAGCCACCCCCCTTCCGCCCCAAAGCCTCCGTTCCTAGTGGTAACAGGGTGCAAAGTGTTACTTGTCATGTACTGTACTGAAAGGGTTAATTGATCAGTGACTGTATTGTACTGTATGAAAACTCATGAATTGCCTTGTATTGTTTCTAATGGACTGTACCATGTCCGTCCGTCCGTCCCCCCGCCCCCAAACCGCCCGTTCCCGACCTGTCCCCGGGATTTCCAAAGGACGCATGTTATCAGTTAGCTCCTCCCAACTCTCTGGTGCTAACTCTCCCGTATCCGATGGTGCTTCTGCGGACGCTAACTGACGACATGCCGATCCAGAGCTTGAAGTTCACCGCGTCTTTCGTGTCTGTTTGTATGGAGTCCACGCCCCCCCCTCCCACACACACACGCTCATGAAAAAAAGGAGAAAAACGATAAACTTGAATTTGTTTCAAAGCATCATTGACAATCTAATGTTTTCTATGTCTGCATTTCTTTGGGATGGCTTTTCTAGAAAGCAGCGCGCCCGCCCCGCACCTTCGCGCCGGGAGGGGAGTTCGGCCCGGCCGCGCCGCGGCGGTTCCTCCGGCACCCGAGCCGAGCGGCTTCCTCGCTGCCTTTTCAGGGAGGGGAGATGCAGGTGCCTCCAAAGATGCCCAGCCCTGAACTGTGGCATCTGTGTCACCACCCCATCGGTAGGTGGGCGTTGTAGGGTCTCAGAGGGGATCAACCCGCCCTTCCTTTTGTGGCAAGAATTGGCTTTGTGGGAGAACGGAGGGAGAAAACCGGAGCCGAGGGGAGCCGGAGCCGGCAAAGGCACCTCCATCTCCTCCTGGCATCGCTCGGCTCCGCTGGCAGAGGAGCCCCCTCCCGAGCCTGAGGTTTTGGAGGTGACGCGCAGCTCGGATGGCGCGAGCGGACCCGTCCCCTCCCAAACCCCGCTCCCGACGCGCGCTGCTTTTTGGACAAAAATGAAATCTTGACTATATTTTATATCGATTTGAAAACAAAAGTCTGATATTTACCCCTGTTCTCGACCGAATTTGCATATTGTTGTTTGCCACGATATTTGTTCTGTCTTCAAATAAATTTGCTTACTTGTGTAGTCTTAACTGTCTGCTCTGGTTCTTGTGACGGGATTTACTGGCAGGGCGAGGTGCCCGCACGGCAGCTCTCCTTTGAGTGCTTCCCCGTGAAATCTGCCTGCCCGGGACAGGGAATCCTTTCAGCCCGGACTCAGACTAGAAATGTTTCTCTCTGGGTTATCTCGCATTCATCTCCCTGGGGCTTTTCAATTCAACGCCCTTTATTTTTGCCCAGTCTTTCATCATCAGACCCTTTTACCCGGGGCGCGCACACGACAGAGGGGCTGGCTGCACTTCAGCCCGCTTCATCTGAGAGATGGAATTGCTGCTAACGCCTTTCTCCGGGGCAAGTCATTTCCGACTGCAGCGTTTTGCATTGGAGAGCGACAGGATTTATGGTTATGAAAGCGAGGAGCGGCCGAAAGCCGCGGGGCGTCGGCATCCAGCGCGGGCTCCGTCTTGCGGCCCGCTGCGTTAGCGGGCAGCTGGCATCAGTCACCAGAGACATCCCGAGCGAGGCGGTGCCCTCGGAAGGCTGGAAAACTGATTTGCACATCCGTTTCCAGGGACCTAATCGAATCAAGGCAGCGGGTTCGACAGAAGGAATAAGCAGACATGCCAGATCTGCGTGCGTTTGCAAACAAAACCCCTTACGAGGCTCTCAGGTTTGGAGGTATGTCCCCTGCCCCCCCCCAAAAAAGCTATTTTGGGATTAAAAGTGTGGCAGGCTGCTGCAGGATGGAATTTTATATTCCCTGAAAACTGTATCTGTATTTAAGAGCAACATTTGGGGGAGTCCGTGTGAGGGCTTGGGCCGTCACCCTTCCTTCCCTCAGGAACTGACCCTGTGCACGTTGTGGCCACGGAGTTCACGTGTGGTGATTTATCCCCCCTCCGAATGGGCCAAAAAAAAAGAGAATTCAAATATCTCCTTTATACTTTGTGAGTTCCACCTCCCCAGGCGAGGACGGCTACTAGTAGCCACGTGGTGACTAGAGCCCGGGGACACATCCTGATTTGTGGACCCTCAGCTGCTGACAGAACAAAGGGTTTTACTGGTTTCTTTCTTTTTACACCATGTGGGGTTTTTTTTTCAGGTGCACTGTTGGGAATACACAACAAACAACGTCGGAAGCAGTGGATAAGCCAGGGCAACACCTCCCAGGGGCAGTGGTGGCAGTAAGTATTTCCCATTTGGGTTCCCTTGTCTTCCGTATCACACCCTCAACCACCAAGTTTCAGTGGAAAAATCACAAGAATAAGAAAGTCTTCCTATTAAATAGCGAGGAAACCTTAAGCATTTGAAAAATAGAAACTAAAGCTGCTCAGCATGCGTTCTGAGACTGCCTCGTAACCTCCCGAGGCCCAGGACACGCTTTTTTAGGTCATTCTGGACAAGCCACGGGATGATTTTTACGGGGGCATCCATGTCCCATACACTTTTGAAGGCACATGCTCTCCTTGGGAAGCTCCGAAGCGGAAAGATTTATTGTCCCGTGCCACGCTGGAGCTTTTGCCTTATCCCAGGGCCGTTAAGTGTGCTGGTGCAGTGCCAGGAACCCAGGCAAAAAAAAAGCCCAGCAGGTTAAAAACAACCTCCTGGAAACAAATGAGCAAATAAAATATCCAAGTGTATTAAAATGGTCCCTGGCAGGCACCTTTTCTGGGTACCGAGATGGTAAATGATGGGCAACCTTTAAGAGCAGACACAAAATTGTATTTTTTATATATATATATTGCTCCCTTTTGCTTTGCTAAACGTATTTTTAATTGGAAAATCAGGCCCCTTGAAGTCCTGAAAGGCCGCCAGAAGGTCTCCCCTTGGGGAGCCTTCTCCTCTGCAGGCTGAACCCCCCCAGCTCTCCCAGCCTGGCCTCCCACCAGAGGGGTTCCAGCCCTCCCAGCATTGCTGGGGCTGCTCTGGCCCTGCTCCAACAGGTCCCTGTCTCTGCTGTGCGGAGGACTCCAGAACTGGACACAGTGGGGAACAAATGAAAGTGTACGAAGCGATTAACTTACAAAGAACACAGTTGTGGACTATTCCTTAGCCAGTAGATAAGCAGGATTTATATTATATTATATTATATTATATTATACTATATTTTTATTATATTCACTTTTAGACCAAATACATAATGAAAATATAATATCTGGCCTGCTGTTCCTTGTTGTATTTCCTACACTAAGCAGTGTATTAATGAACTATACAGAGAAGGTCCTGAGAAGATCTGATTTATGACATTTAAAATCACAGATTTTAATCTTTAGAGTTGTGTAAGAGATAGGACTTGCAAAAGGTCTTGATTCTTCCATAACATCACATGGAGACCAGGTAGAACATCACACCATACTAGAAATGGCACTGCTACCAATGTTCAAGCAACTGAAGCCATCCCTCACCTCACCTGTTGGTTCTCCAAACTCGATTGATTGTGGTGGGAATGTAGTCACCACTGTAGCTGTGGTCATCAAAATGAAGTCAGAGGAACTGAATTCCCCCAAATGTGTTGCATGAGGTATATATTGTGGAAGAAATGGTATATGTACATCACAGGTCCTGTACTATTTGGTACTGAAATATTTCTTCTAGTCTCAGCCTCTCTCTTCACCTCCCGCAGTTCTGCCTGAACTTGCCAGAATCATAGAATTGTCAGGGTTGGAAAGGACCTTAAAGATCATCCAGTTACAACCCCCCTGCCATGGGCAAGGACACCTCTCACTAGAGCAGGTTGCTCAGAGCCCATCCAGCCTGGGCTTAGACACTTCCAGGGATGGGGCTTCCACCACCACTCTGGGCAACCTGTTCCAGTGTCTCACCACCCTCATAGGGAAGAAATTCTTCCTAATGTCTAACCTGAATCAACCTATCTCTAGCTTTAATCCATTCCCTCTAGTCCTATCACTGCCCCACAGCCTAAAAAGTCCCTCTCCAGCTTTCTTGTAACCCCCTTCAGATACTGAAAGGCCACAAGAAGGTCTCCCCAGAGACTTCTCTTTTCCAGACTGAACAACCCCAACTCTCTCAGTCTGTCCTCATAGGAGAGGTGCTCCAGCTCACTGATCATCCTCATGGCCCTTCTCTGGACATGTTCCAGCACATCCATAGCCTTCCTGTAATAGGGGCTCCAGAACTGGATGCAGTACTCCAGGTGAGGTCTCACCAGAGTGGAGTAGAGGGGAAGAATCCCCTCCCTCGACCTGTAGGTCATGCTTCTCTTGATGCAGCCCAGGACACGATTGGCCCTCTGGGCTGCAAGTGCACACTGATGGGCTCATGTTGAGCTTCTCATCCATCAAAAAAAAAAAAATCATCTCATATCACAGGTAACAGAAAATATCATTTATCTATTGATTTTTCTCCTTTTCTTGCTCTCTCTCCCATGTTTTAGTAAATTTATGTAGTAAGACAACACCATCAGTCTTGTTCGAGATGTTCTAGACAAAGAGGTATATGGGGCAGTGGAACAGCTTTTCACTGCTGAGATAAAGGGTGTGCATGGTGACTGCTGAATGCTCGGTTAAATGGTACATGAATGCACATGAAGGAAATGATCCTGGAAAGTCAGTGGGAACCTGCTGTACTGGATACAGAACCTGGACAGCAGGGTAGGAGGTGCTGATGGATGTCAAGAAAGACCCTAGCTGCTGTGGAGACAGCCCCCCACTAACTTGACAACCCTCCTACACAAATTCGTGTCACAGGAGACTGGGCTACTCAGAATCCAGCAGGAACCTTCAGCATCAGGACCAGGGCAGAGAAGCCCCGGAATAAAATTCAGGTGTCAGTCCCTTGGGTCTGGAAAAGGCTTGCACACCCACAGAGGAAGCAGGAGTTGGAGTGCTGAGGGTGATCTGCCTTCTTGGAATGGCAAGGATCACAGTCAGCCAGGATCACTGGTTGCTGACTGTCAAGGGTTAGGGACGGGCTGGCCACTAGAAGAATGGCAAATGCTCTCTATTAACCCTTCTCCCATCCCAAAGGAAAGACAGAGGGAATATGGGAGAGAGATGTATGGGTTAGAAAAGAAAACTAAAACCAGCTTTAATGAAAATAGTAACAATAAAATGAAATGTATACAAAGAGATACAAAAACAAAGTGAAACCAAACCCAAGATGGCAATTGCATCATCATCACCACTGACACTGTGGAACAGGCATGGGGGAAGTGCCAGACTGCAGATGGGAACCAGATTCAGGAGCTGGATTCAGCAACACACAGATTGGGATTGAAAATGGAAGGGACAGAGTCCTCCTCAGACACCAGCCACTGAAGAAGAGGCTTCACCCTCGTGACCCCTCAGCTTTATACTGGATATGCCGTACATGGGATGGAATCCCTCGCTGGACAGTTTGGGGTCGCCTGCCCTGGATGCTCCTCCCCAAATGTGCAGCCTTTTACTTTCTCCACCCAAATGTGGTGCCAAAGATTGAGCAGTGACATGGTCTGCACAAGAACAAGTCTCAGCAAGAGCCTTTGTGCATCCCCAACCCTTGTCAGTGACTCTGAACACGGAGAGTTGTCCCTGCTGGAAGCAGAGACTGTCTGTGAACATCTGCCCTGAACTTTAGACAAGTTTGGTTCTAGCTCAAAGGTTGACTTCGGTGGGTGTCTGCAGGATCAGACCCATCCAGAAAGGATGCTCAGGGACAGAGGCTGTGAGGCTGGTAGAGGGGTTGGAGCTGTGACTACCTGAAGGGAACTGAGTGGGGACTGTTCTGCAATGCTCAGACCCACAGCAGATGACAAAGAAGGAGGTCCCAACCCCCTATGTGGTGGGACCACTGGGATGTGTTGGTGGGTAGCCCTGGATATGATGACCAAAGGGACACAGCACCTAGAATACTGCTTGTCAGGGACAAGGAACACACATTGCAGACAGGAGAAGAACTTCTGCTGCCCAGCAGGGATAATCCATAGAGCAGCTCCATCATGCTCACAGCGAACAACCTGTCCCAACAGGGTCTGCCAGGCACAGTGTCTCCACAGCATTGCCAAGCAAGAGCATCCCAAGTGACAGACAAGGCTGTGAACTCCAGCATGTCCAGCTGCATCTTCTGCCACAAGCCCACCACTACCCCAGAGCCAGCACGCACCACACACCCTGTGTCACAAGGAAACAGCCACACGTCCCACCCTCTGCAATGCCAAAATGCTCATCTTTATTCAAGCCAGGGAAAGCAGCCTCTGCCCCAGCTCCCCAAGGCCCATGATGTGATGTCTCCACCTCCTGGCCATCCAACAGGAACAGAACTTATGCTCCTGCTCTCACACCACCTGGGGACCACTGAGGCGGGGAGGGGAGAGGTCATCAGGAGATGGTTCCAGGAGACAGAAGTGAGGGGAATGTTCTGCTTGCAGAGTTCAGGGACTCAGCCCCAGATCCTTTAAGAAGAAAGCAGACGAGCACATTACCTCTTGTAACTTACTGTTCCCTTCTGCCTGCTCTCTCCCACCTCCCCTATGAGGACAAACAAGTCCCTGGTTTACAATAATCAGGCTCAAAAGAGCTGAAGTTATCGCCTTCCTGCCAACAGTTTTGACAAATGTTGTGTTCGTGTTGGCAGCCCTGGCTTCAGCTCTGTGCAGATGCAGCAAGAACAGGATCGTGCCCCCTGTTCTGTTCAAGAACTCTGAAGGCTTCTCGCTTTGCTCAGTTGGGAGAGCCCTCTGCCAAGGCTGAATGAGTCTCATGGGAGTGAAGGAGAGCAGGGAGATGTTGCTTGACCTTGGCCTCCCACAGCCCCATTTGGGGTAGGTCCGAACACCTTTTGTTTCCTCCCCTCACCTCTGCTTTCAAGCATTTCTGATAGTGAGCCGTTAGCTTGCAATGCAGGAGCAACCCTTTATGCCATCACAGAAGCATTTAATATTCCAAAACTTACTTTTTGCAGCACAAATAAAATGTTGAACATTTTCCACTGATGATATATGGGAAGTGGCATTGCAGTAAAGCACAGTAGCCTTTTGATCTTTCACATTGTCTCCGATTTTCTGGACCAAGAGAGGAACCTGCACAATGAGAGATGTCAATGAAAGTGAATATGAGAAAACTGGAAAAAATGATTGTGTTTCTGAAGGGGCTGATAGATCTCATTCTCCCATGTGCATAGAAGCACCAATCCCAACCTCTTCACCTGCGGTGGGAGGTTATCTTCTCTGCAGCAGCATGGCTGCACTCTGGCACAGACATAATCCACGACCAGTGTGAGGTCCAGGATGCGTCATCCTGGCTCCAAAGCTCCACAGGCATACATCAGAGCCAGTCCCTCTCAAACGTTTCATATATCTGACAAACCTGGTTCCTACCCTAGACGAGAAGGACCCCACTAATGAGGCTTCACACCTCATCGCACCTCCCCTCCTCCGCACTCACATGCAGCACCCTGGGCTAACAGAAGGAAGAGGGGGAACAACAGGTACAGGATCTTCATAGCTGATGCCTGTTCTAGCTCTTCACGGGGCTGCAGAGGGGACATAGCACAGTCAGCAGACCAGGATTGCCTCTGGGCCATTGGCTCCCTTCTGACCCTCTTTAACCAGCTGAAAAGCAAAGA
>WTSP01003235.1:0-46039 GCA_025331215.1 Actenoides lindsayi
CCTTTGGGGAGGGAGGGGGTTTAACAGAGAGCATCTGTTACAGGTCTAAGGGGCTGCCCTGACCCTAAACCGTGACATTAGCAAAGACCAAAGACCAGCACTATGGGTCAAGGCCAGCTGAAGAGATGCCGTGTCCCCATCCAGAACCAGGGGCTTGCTAAAAGCCCACAGGCATGATCCCCAGCTGCATCTCTGCCCTGCAGGCCCCAGGGTCAGGGCTGCAGAAAGCTTTGGTGTCTGCTGTGGCCCAGGGCACAGTGCTCTGTTGGATGCATTGGCTTCTCTTGCAAAGCACCAAGCTAGAACTTATTTAGAGTGTGCTTGGGCACCTCAGTCCACTCGCGTTCACAGTGCTCAAACAGCAGCAAATTTTCTGGTCTGTTTTACTGCAGCTGTGTTTCCAGTCTTGCCCTGAAAGCTGCTTGCAAAGCTCATTGACACACCTCTGTTTCTTTTCCTGAACTGTAGCTGTGGGGTCTTCTAAGGAGCACCATGGCATAAGAAGAGGAGCTAGGAATCATTGCAGTGCTGTCCTTGGTCATAGCCTGCCATGATCTTAGATCTTCTTAAATGAAACGCAGCAATTACCCCTTCCATTACCCTTGATAATATTTTACTACAAATTGCTGTGATTATCCATAATTGCCTGTGTTAATAGTGTGCCATGATCGGCAAGGCTCAGCTTCAGGTTGATTTCTGCTTTTCAAGGGGTGGAGTGAGGCAGGAAATGGCTGTTGAGTTTGTGTAACAGCCTGGCTATTGTGTGCCTCAAACCTTCTGTGGTGGTAAGGCCTGGAAAGACCTGTCTGGAAGGGAGAGGTGTTGGTTGCTTTGAATGTCTCTGTGCCCCCCCTTTGGCTCCTTGCAGATATGCCTTAACAAAAGGAAGAGATGGGTTCTGCATAGGTGGGACTCTGTCTTTTCTTTAGTTAAGTGCTTCTGCTGACTGCTCTCTATCTCTTTTAGTCACTCCCTCACGCTCTCTCTTTTCCTCTTTTCTAATAACTTTCTTCCTCTTCCTCAAAATTTAGTCGCGTGGTAAAATAATCGTCTACAAAGATTAACACTTTTATCCGATTGTTCTATTAGGGAGAACTAATAAACCGTTTTGTTATTGTTCCTCGGAGTCATTGTTGTGACTCTGCTGCCCCGGCCGCCCTGCCACGTAGGGACAGCCTCTTTCAGGGGATCACAGAGATTCACCTCCCTTGTTGTCCGCTGAGTGGGACGAGACAAAGCCAAACTGGGATTGAAGAAGAATTAAGCTATCATTTTAGACCTAGGATCTGCCCCACTTCTGAACTGATAGTTGGGAAAAATACTTCTGTTTTTATTTTTGTTTTGTTTCGCTAGGGCTTTTTTTGTTTCTTTCTTTCTTTGTTCTTTTTGTGTTTGGTTTGGTTTGGTTTGGGTTTTTGGGTTTTTGGTTTTTCTTTGTGTTTTGTTTTGGTGTTGGTTTTTGGTTTTTTTCTTCTTCCTGTGAGGCTCTTCTGTAGGGAAAGACCTCAAACTGAAAGGGAACAGGTCACCAAGTGAGGACTGTTAATTTGAAATTCAGAGGATCCTTTTGTATCTGGTTTGGTTACAATAATACTTGAAAAGAGTTCAGAGATAGTAAACTTAAATTTAAATTAAGTTCATCAGAATTTAATCTATTGGTAATTTTTAATTGTGTTGAGAGTTTGTATATATAACATGGCAGTTTATATATATAACAGGTGTAATTGTGATATTTCAGTGGAAAACCATAGAATAATAAAGGGTATGGCATCAGCAATTTTGTCTTCTGGAAGATTTAGTCACCTGTGTGCTCCTCCTGTGTGATAATGACTTTATGATTTGGACCACGCTGTCCTACATACAATGAGACTGGGGTTATGTTCCCAGGGTTTTACTGTCCTGGTTCCCCATAATCACTTTGCAGTCTGCTTTTATGTATATAGTAAAGGCTGTTTATTCTTGGTTCACAATAGTAACAGCTAAGCAAAGAACCATTGCTTTGTCTAGAGTTGCTAAGGTTTCCTTGCCAGGATTTCTCAGAGAAGCTGGAATTTAATTGCACTGAAAGGTGCTTTAAAACATCACTCCTTAACCTTGGAATGAGACAAAAAGGTGTGTCTCTTTGTGTTTCAGGAAAGGGAGAAATATTTTTAAACCAGAACAAAATCACATCAGAATATCAGCTCACAGTTAATAGAAAAAATGCCTGTAGCCTTTTATTTGCAGATGTTCAGACAGTTGATAAAAGCTAGCATGAGAGTAGGACTCCTATCATTCTTTTTCATAATTATTGCTGCATACGACAAGAGGTTTCAAAGGTAAAATATATGCTAAAAATTACACAATAGAGTGAATGGCATTTATGGAGTTCTGATTCTGTTTTCTTCTAACACATATCCCTGATGCTTTTTTGTTCCCCTGCTTATTTATCTACTTCTATTTTATTACCTCCTGTATTTTAATAGGGTCAAAGTGAGATCCATTTTGTTTATAAGACTTTGTAAGGCATCAATAAAATTATGGTATAATGAAAGTAGCAAGGTTTTTCAAGATAGAGGCAATACTCTGAGGCCCAGTGGTCACTGCTCATAGTGCCAAGTAGGTAAACACTTGTCCTTAAACCTCATCTTTATGTACCATTCATTTCACATAAAACATTCTCACTACCAAGAAAAGACTCCCTAAATAGTGTTTTTAATCTGCATCCCTCAGTATGGTGCTCAAAATTTAAAACAGCATGACTTTTTCAGAACAGTTACTTGCTAATATATGGTTTGAATGGGTGCTTACAAAAAATGCTCTTAGGTAACAGAGTATATATGGAACAAATACAATTATTCTGTCTGGTTTCAACCTACGGCTGGCAGTGATCTGAGGTGCTTCATGTCTTTTATTATGTCCATCCCTCTCCATCTGGCTACTTAGAGGCTTTTAGGACTTGTCTCTATCATCTGTGCTTACCAGCTTCCAAAATGCATCTCAAACCTGCTCAATATGTGACTTTCGGAATTCCGGAAGCCACTGCCAGGATTAAAATGCATAGCCTAAGGTTCATAAACTCATTAACCAAACCATATAAAATATTCATACAACTCTGAGTGCCAGGACTATTTCTTGTTTCTATTCCTCCCTCTTTTAGACAATGTCCTTCCTACATCAGAACAGACGGTATGTGAAAGGTTGCTTCTCTGCCAAATGAATGATGAATGCATGAATGACCAGTCTTTATCATTGATAAGCCTATACAATTACCCACCTTCTCTCCTTCCTCCCAGCCCTGCACTGATGATAGTATAACAAATACCACACAACTTTGTCACTTTTGATAGCTGAGCATATAAGCCCAGACACAGAGCTTTAGGTAAGTGCTAGTGTCTGGAGACTTTCATGTTCTCATCCTTCCAAGTAGAATTGAAAATTCAGAAAGCACTTAACCCTTCTACTGCCCATCCTGAAATACTGCATTTTCAGACAGTGCAAAGCAAGAGAACAATTTGTTGCAGTGCTGAAATCTAAGGTAGGCTGCTACCCACATTCTCACTCCTGCATTCAGTGCTTTATTGAATTGGGGAGAAAAGTACTTACTTACTGAATGTTGCACTTTGTGTAATTCTTAATTCAAAAGAAGAATGGAAAGGAAAAAATTATTAATTGCTGCCAGAATCCTCAAGTGTGTTTAATGTTAAGCAATCAGGAGTGTTAAAAACTCATGAAGTTGTAGTTATGAAAAGAGGTGCTTTGAGTATGCACATAAGAAAGTATTTTTTATGGAAGCCCTTCTACTCATTTGCATATGTGGGTATTGGGTTTTTTTTCCTTTGTTTAAGAATTTCTGGAATAAATTATTTGGTTTTTATACCTAGATGGGGCTATATAATGGTATGCTCATATGGTGATATGTGGTGCATTGACTTGCATGTTACCAAATGTTAGGCATCCACCAGATGCCTTTCTTTTAGCATGGAAGTAATTGATGTGCTAGGCCTTTTCAGGGCTACAACCACAGTAAATGTGAGCAATAATTAGAATTAGGGAAAAAACCCTGTAATGTATACAAGAATTAAACTAATGATTGGTATTTTATGACAGAATGGTAGTAACACATCTACTAATATCACTGGCATATTAAAACATCTTTTATTTATCTACCTAACTGTACTTTCTCAGTTTAATACCATAGCAAACTGGCACTTACAGTTGCTCCAGTTTAGAACTGGAATGACAAAACTTCTTCCTCCAGAAAGAATGATGATACTCACAAAAATTAGATTCCAGTCATTCTGTTGTCACCATCAATCTGGAAAAAAACTTAACCTATGTATCTATCCTCATTTTTACATTTCCTCTTATTTGGTGAATAAGTCTTAATGTGACATACTGATTATAGTCGGCCTATTGCAATTTGATTACTTCAAAATATTTTCTGTTGCATTAGATATGATGCTAAATAATATGGGTTTTTTACTGATAGAATTAAACAAAAATATGAAGTAATTTTTTTCTGCATTAAGATAATGATTTTGCCTATCTGGCATTTTACACAGAAATATCTATTGATTTCAAGATTACACAGGAGGATAATGGCACTACTACTTCTCTTCATGTTTTTGGGATGATATTGGAGATGACATGTTGTTTGGACTCAGTCCTGACATTGTACGCTTGGAGTCTCATCTTGACCTGGAATCAAAATGTCAATCAGTATTACCAGTTTATAATGGCTTACATTAAAGTGTTTGTTCATTGTTCTCTCTCCTCATTCTTAAAATATAAAGACTAAATCTCTTTTAACTTCAAAACCCCATCATTTATAGCTAAGGATGTTCACTGTCTATATCAATGACATAAATTATCGTTTATATGAGTACAATAAGTAACAAGTAATTCTGTTTTGCTTGGTGATGTTGCCTGTTTGTTTGTTTGTTTATTTATTTATAGAGATTTCAGATTTCCTGTTTACTTTTATGGGCTAATAGATAGATAATGGATTAGAAGTAAGATAGTTGTAATAAAGCTATAAAAACATGTTTTTAAAGTCCTGCTAGTGGGAAAAAGTCTACTGTTAAGAATCTGTCACAAAGACCTGGACAAAGCAGCAACCATGCAGGCCCAGATTCGTCTCATTTAACTTGAATGTTTAAACTGAAATGTCTGACCTAGGAAATAACTGCTCTCCTTCCCTATATAGTCAATTGAGAGAGACAGACACTTGTAAAAGGCAGCTAAACTCATCTGAATCTGAATTACTTTCTGCAATTCTGCACTAAAACAGACTAATTTCTAACATTAAGGATATGAAATTTGGCCCTTTTTTTGAGTGATGAAATAACAGAGAGAAAGCATATTTCTGAATAGATATTAAATACTCTGAATAACGGCATTTTTAAAAAAAATTACATCTTTCGTCCTAAGGTAGTGTATAACACTATACCTACAAAACTATCCCAAAATAGCAAGGAAATCTTCAACTGATGAGAAATTAATATATTTGAGTGTTCAGTTAGTAAGAAGTGCCCTGACTATGGGTAGACTATGAATGTTACTTCACCAGGTTATCTCCTAATCCTCATCCTGGCTGTGGGATGGTTCAGCACAGTCAGTCATGTTACAGAAAATCTTTCTGCCATGGGGTGCCAGAAAGACATCCCTGACCCTCAAGCAGCTTCCCGACTTCCAGTGTCTTTAAAAGCAGCAGTGGATGGTGAATTGCATTATTTGCTCCTTAGCATATTCAGGAACTTTATCCTAACATCCAGAACCTGCAGTTAGGTACCATATGTGCAAAGCAGTTGATCTCTACTCTGTCACTAGAAGAAGCTCATGCAGTTACTGTTTAATAAAGCACTTTGTTTACAGTGGCTACAAATGTTAGCATTACTTTGGGGCAAAAAAAAAGGCAACATTTATCAAATAGAACAGACTGACTGTCCTAGTAACCAAAGTTATACAGTCTCTGTAGAGACTAACTGCATAATCACTAGAACAACCCACCAAACCTGCCTCTCAGCCACTGTGGAAATGTTTGCCTTCATCCAAAAGTTCAGCTGAACAGGACCATGGAGGACCACCTTTCAGGTCTATGCAGCACAGTGAAAGATGGCATCTGCCAACTAAAGGCAGCATTTCAAGTAGTTGTTAGTACTTTCCACAGATATTCCATGTCTTACTTTTCTAACTACTGCAGTGACACTTCACAAGAAGTCCTCATGCCCAAGAACCTCTTCTGTTTTCATCCCTACTAGTGGGATTTCATCAGTTGTGCAACATATTGCAATAGTGATGAGGATTTTGTAAGAATATTTGTAATAGATTTGCTGGCAAAAGTAATTCGTTCTATGAAGTGACTATCATTTTCCCAAAGTGTGCTTCTAGATAGCCACTTCTCGTGATCAGAAGAAAAATAATAACACTTGGTCTCAACAAGCAACTGAGTCTGTTTTCCATTTCTTCTAGTGCCAGATATGTTCAAAGAATAGTTAGCTTATAATGCAGAATAATTTCCAGTTTCAGTGCAGCACTGACAGTGTAACAAATACATAATAAAATAAGTCATTAACTTCATTTCAAAAAGTAATTTGAGGCTAGAACAATGTTTCTTAAGCATTGGCCTGGCCTCTTCTAATAGGAATGCAATAAAAGGCAGTGAAACCTTTGTAATGATGACAAATTCAACTTTGAAATTAGACAGTTTTCTTGTAATGAGGTTAAAACAATATTGGAACAGCTCTACTAGGAGAGTTAGCAATCATGACAATGCTTCAGGTCAGAAAGCAAAATTAAATATTTTTAAAAATTAAATGTTTTATAAAGTTTCTAATAGAAATTCTATGGAGGATGCGAGTGCAGGTGCATGTGAATGTATGTGCCTGTGCTTGTGTTGGTACAGATTAGTACTGGATTGTTTTCTAAATAATTTTGGATTTCATTAATCCCTATGTTCTTTTTTTCTCCCCCTCCTTTGGGTTATTTTGAGGCATAGCCAGATCTCTATTGCTCTCTTCCATAGGACTGGTCAGAAGTTTCTTAATGGATATCAAATTATCAAGCTATATGTGTCCTTGAATCTTTATGGCTTTACTGTCATACAATCAGATGAGCAAGATAGAAGAACAGCCAGATCGTTGCTTCATGTCCATCTTCTATTTCAAGCAACATCATCTAGTGCTATTAACCATAAGGAATGGCAAGTTCAAACCTCCTCATAAAATCTAGTTTACAGGTTGCCTCCTACCTATATCAATACAACATAACAGTACGAAAAACGTTATTTCTTCTAATGCTGATAATTTTTGCCCTAAATGGCTGAAAAAAAATACTGCGCTGTCAAGGTCTTAGAAAAATACAGCTGTAAGGGGGGGTTTATGTATTTACTTCTCACTGCCAAATCCCAGTATTAGGTAGCAAATGAATTACTGAAGTGTTCCCTGTGTCCTTGAGACTTCCATACTTTACTTTTCTTTGGTTAAACTTTCCAGTTAGGACTCTTCATGTTGTATACTGCCAAGAGGATATGGAGATGTCTTCAGTTTTTACTTACTATGGTCAAATACAGTTGGTGACAAGAGATTGAACTGACAAACCACAAACCACACATTTGGGGTAAATGAAGCCTCCTTGCTCGTTCAAATACAGAAGGTTGTTATAACAAATAACACACAAAAACTATATGAGAGAAATCAAATTGCTAACATGGATGGAATAAATGTCGATAAAAGATTTCTTTAACTTTTAGAAAAAAAAAATCAGAACATGTATAAAACACCTTCAGAAATGATCCAGCTAGCTAAACTCACCGCTCTGTTGGATTGAAAAGTCATGTACTTATTAAGGTTCTAATCTTTCTGTAATGACATGATTTTCCTCCCATAACTTAAATACATAGCTTCTCTGTATATCATAATTAGTTGTGTTAGAGGTAATGATGAGATAACCTGTCCCCTTGCAAATATTCTCCCCTTCTCCGTAAGTGTTAACTATCTTTTTCTTTCAGACTTTCTCTGAGTAGTGGCAGTAAGTTAAACTCTGAACAATCTTACCCAGCATGAAGTTAATGTTCATGGCCTGTATCGTACCAGAAGAAGTCTTCATATGCTAAAAAACTGGTGTGGTTTTGCTTCTCTGTTTTTGGGCTTATCAGTTCACAGAATCATAGAATCATAGAATTATTATCGTTGGAAAGGACCTCTAGGATCATGAAGTCCAACCTTCATCCCAATATCTCCCTAACCACTAGCCTCAAGTGCTACATCTACTAATTTTTTAAACATCTCCAGGGATGGTGACTCCAACTCCTGGGCAGCCTGTTCCATTTCCCAACCACTCTCTCAGTAAAGAATTTCTTTCTAATATCCAATCTAAACCTTCCCTGATACAACTTGAGGCCATTTCCTCTCATCCTATCATTAGTAATTTGGGAGAAGAGACCAACACCAGCCTCACTACAACCTCCTTTTAGGTGTTGTAGAGAGCAGTAAGTCTCCTCTCAGTCTCCTCTTCTCTAGACTCAACAACTCCAGTTCCCTCAGCCATGCTTCGTAAGACATATTTTCCAGACCTCTCACCAGCCTCTTTGCCCTTCTCTGAACCCACTTCAGCACCTCAATGTCCTTCTTATACTGTGGTACCCAAAACTGGACGCAGTACTCAAGGTGCGGTCTCACGAGTGCCAAGTACAGGGGCACGATCACCTCCCTACTCCTGCTGGTCACAACATTTTTGATACAGGCCAGGATGCCATTGAGGTCTTACTGTAATTTGAAAACACCGCTTCTCTTTGGAGCCATCCCAAAACAGTAGGCATGAACCTCTGTGTTGAGAACCTGATTTGTATTTGCAAAAATTAATAAATTATGTAAGAATAAAATCCGTCAGTTTCTCCACATCAGAGGCAAGCTGGCTGATGTAGAGAGGTCATGTATCTTATGAAATAATGAAAAAAATACTATTGATATGTATGTGAGCACATGAACATAGGTAGCTATGGGTGAACCTCTTGCTGTTTCAAACTTAAAAGTGCAGCTATCAGCTCTATAGCTGTCTTCGGTTATATTGCTGCTAGCAGTTTAGTGAGAGCGATTTCTTAACTGTTTAATCTTTATCCTAAACTGAATGAAAATAAAGTGTGAAAAATAAATATCTCTCCTGTCAAGAAGTATGGAATGTGCATATATTGTTCAGTGCTAAGACTGTGAGAGGCAGAGTCTACTGAGCTCTGTACAGCATTGTGACTGGTAATGGCTTTGCTCAGTGAACTGTTTTGAAGGTAGGTTTTTCCGTATTAAGCACAGTAGTGTGAAAATGCTGATAATACGAAATAACATATCCTGTGATTTTGGCTTTTATTCAGCATGGCTAGCTGTGCTATGCACTGAGGCCATGTTCAGTAGCAGGTTTAGTTTACTTTGTTGGATTTATTAACCTTAATGTTGGGTATTCGAGCAGAAAGGCTTTATGGAGTATTTAGTTAAATACTCCACTGGAGTTGGTTTTGGTTGGGACTTTTGTGTGGTTCTGTGCTGGGGAAGTGAGGAGGTTGCATAGTTTTATAACGTCTTTAACTTAACACCACTACAACTAATGTGGCTCATGAGCTCAGTGGTTAAATTTTTCATGTACCATTGATGATCACTGAGGTGTAAGCCCTGTGGTGAATGCACCATGGCCTGTGCTTCTAGTGTTTGCCCTTAATACAGTGTGCAACTGTGAAAAGCAGTGTTTTCAGTCATGGCACTATAGGTAGTGTCAATTTAGCTCAGTACAAAGCTGTAGGTGGCTTGCTATGGCTCACCACACAGCCATTAACAGTATCATCTTTGCTCACCACAGAATTGCAGGTGATAACACTTGAACTCCCTATAACACTGTGAATGATAGCATTCTTCTCTTGTCCAGAAAGAAATGTGAAGAAAGGCATTTTGACTGAGCCTGTGATTTGAGTGAGTCAGGTAAGGAAAGAATATAGCCTCATCATCTGCAAATGGATGTAGATTAATTGAAATTTAGGGATCATAGAGTCAGTAGATTTCAGAAGAAAAAGTTGAGTATGTTGAGATATCTCCTGACATTATCACCAGTGTATTTTAGCAGTTCTGAATCCCTCTCTGGAGATGCTGCTTTTCGCTAAGCCCTGTGGAAACTACTCTTAAATGAGGTGCTTAGTCTAAAGTGCGTGGTGTGAATATTCTCTAACTCTCCAATTGTTGTTCATGTGCCATTGAAGCACTAACCTGTTCAAAAAGTTAAAAGTGGAAAACCTCTCACAAAGGATTTTGGAATGCAGAATATATAACAATAAGAAGTAGAATGAAAATATCCTGAAATGGTAGAGTACAGAAATGACCAACTTTTGCCACATATCTAATTTGTGTTAAGATAAAATAAAGTGAGGCTTCTGATGATCTATTCTTAATCTACTTATGTCACAGATGGGCAGAAGGTGAGAAGTGAAATGATTACATCTGCAGATACATAGACCCACCATGATGGTGTGTACCAGTGCTCTGATTTGGTGACCTCACTCACCTGGGGCTACAGGAAGTTTATGTTTCTGTAGTTTACTTTTGTAGCTATACTTTCTTTATATAATATAACAGAATAATTAAATTTTGTCTAAAATTTTTAAGATTCAAAGTAGAATATTTTTCTCTTTGTAACTTATTTTTTCTCCGCTGTATTCTTATTGTTTGGTGATCATTTTAGATAGAATCTAAAAAAAAAAAAAAAAAAAAGTTACAGAATTTGTGTTTTACATTTGCTGAACAGTTCTTAACTCTTCTTAACTGTGTTGGATTTATAGCTTTAATACTTTTAACATTCATAATAAAGGTTAAAGAAAAATTAGTTGAGCCCATGAGTGTAAGAATTAAGCTAAACTGAAGATAGTAGAAGCCATCATTTTAATTCTGATTTGTCATATTCCTTCACTTAAGTGAAAACTTGACAAACTAAAAAAAAATAAATGAAACTGGTATTAAAAAGGAAAGGTGGTATAGAGAATAAAAAGATACATTCTCTAATTTTTCCATTTGTCTCTATAATAGATTTCAATGGCATTAAAAAAACAGTATTTCTGATTTCACATAATCCAGAAGACACTTCTCATTTAACAGTGCTGTTATTCAATAATATATTGACATATTGCAGAATTTTAGAAAATATCGATTTCACTCTAATTTGTGACAAACCACTGCGAATGGACTATAAGAACATCTCTGTTTTAACATATCAAGAATTTTAAAAATTGACCAGTGAGCTCAGTGGTAAGTTGGTACACCAGTAAACCCTCACCAAGAAGAATGGTGAAGATCATGTGACTCATTCATGAAAACTTTTACACCATCTTAGTGCCTTCGAACTACAGAAAAAATCTGGATGTGCAAAAGTTAACCAAATACTATTGCTTGTCCACTAGCAATTGTTTCCTTCATGTGAAAAAAGTGACCTAGAACCAACTGTCTTGGCCATTAATGATATCCGTACATTTTTTCTTACTTAATTCCTTTTGCTCTTTGTATTTAAAAACTTCACTTGCAGAATTTTTTTAAGCTTTGTGGGACGACATTGTGTACAGATATCTAAAAGACAAATTCTCTTTTGTCACATGTTAGCTCAGATATTCAGAAATAGAAGGACATTGTTCTAAATGTTATAATATTTCCTCTTGAACATTCTAAACATATTTATGAATAAATGCACATAAATGTATATGTAGACCAACTGGAGAATCTAAGGAAGAATGATAATAAGTGTGATTTCCAAGGGAAAAAGAAAAATGAGAATTTATTTACAACAATTTATTGGAATATACAAGACACAGTATGTGAAAATGTAAACTTTATCAACTAGTAATGAATGCAAATAATGAACAAATCGCAGAACTCAAACTGTAATGGCCATAGTGAAATACACAAGAAACACTTGCAGAACTTTCCTCAAATTATTTTTCTTATTGATTTGCACATCGCTCACCTCATAGGGTGAAATGGGGCCTAGTGGCAGAGTTAGTTAGCCTAATGTCTGATTTAGTTTTTCTTACTCTAGGTATAATTTGCCTACATTTAATTTATCTTGTCTAACAGGAAAGAGTGCAAGACAAACAAAATTATATAAAAGCTGACCCACTGGTACTTCTAGAATTCTACTACATTCTTTAGTTTTAAGGTTGCATCCTCATTCAGGATTTAAGAAATGTTAAACTGCACCTTGAAGGATGTCAATAGAAATTACCAATACTTGGTTTGGCAAGATATCCCATGTGTGCTCCATTGCATTTCAGAATTTCCTCAGATTTTAGAGTACATTTATGACTTAAAAACCATGTTATCATGAACAACTGAAAAAAAAAAAAAAAAGAAAAAGACAAAAGAAAATTTCCTCTGAAACTCTCTAACTCAGTCTTTTGTCTTCTCTTCATCATATTCTTAACTATTGGTTATAATTGATACTGTAATCTGTGGTAGTTAAGGCTATAAATTTGTATTTCTCCCAGCTTGCACGGCAGGTTACTGTGTGCAATCTGATAGCATACTGAACATGCCAGACTACCTTTTCTTAGCAGCATTTTTAAGCTTCCTAGAGTTTCACTATACCTGTCATAAATTCAGTTCTCCAGACAGTGAAAGAAATCCACAGAGCTTAACACAGCGTATAATAATTGGAAGTAATAATAGTATTTTAGTTTTAACTTGTACTGCACCTCTCAATTATTAAAACTGTTTGGATTTTTAAAAGATCTTCTATAGCACTTAAGGAGGATAAATTGCTTTAAAATTGCACTTTAAATATATAAGAAAAAATAAGTAGGCAATCTAAAGCAAAAATGTCACCTTTTCACTTAAAAATAGTAATTAAAAAGATTCATTCAGTTCAATAACCTTTCCAAGAAACTCACAAGGTCTTTTTCACCTTTAGGTTTCTTCTGGTCAGCTGTTCTTATATTTACTGCTAACGTTTTAAAATATCTGTGATTGGAATTTTTATAACAAGTAAAATATTTTAACAATTATTAAATGAAATATTTTCTGAATTAAGAAAGATAGGATTAAAAAGTCTTCTAGTTCTTAGCAATACATTAAAAAGGAAACTATTGAGTTTCCCCTTTGATAAAGTATATTTTTTCATAAATTATAGAGCTCTGTAATGAACTTTTATTAATTATAGTAATTTTTACAATACTTGTGTCAGTGAGAAAGTTCTTTTTTAAATAGTAATTAATCTTCCAACTAGAAAGAAAGTACATGCCTTTCTACAAATGCTTTTCATTTCCAAATAGAGTCTTTTTGGAGTATTTTTATTATATCTGTTTTTGTAAACTGGTAAATAAATTTCTCCTTTCCCTCTCTTACTTATACACATCTATTGGGTTTCCTTCTGCAACATCTGGTTAGGGGAAGTGCCATATTATTTCATTCAGCTGTGTAGGCAGTGCTGCAAAATATTCTAAAAAGCTCATAATTCTTACAATATTTGGAGATATCAAATAGAGATATTATACTCTATATATAGAGATGTAAGTACTTTATCAAACTGACTTGAGGCAGATAAGTCTTACTAAAGACAGAATTAATCACAGTGTTTGTGGTATTTTCTTGATGTTTATGAAATGAGAAATTGTAAAATAAAAAAGCTAGTTCTAGTCCCAGCATGCTATTAATGAAGATTTTGTGGAATTAAAAAAAAATAGAGGATTAAAAATAGATCTTTGTCCTGTTTCTAAATCCACAAAGAATTTTAATATATCTGTAGAGAAATTCATCAAAACTGCTTTCCAGAGCTCTGATCACAATATTCTCATAATTCATTTTGAAGTAAATTTGTCTAACATTTGCTTAATTTATCTAAGAGTAACCAATACACACATGCACACACAAAAGAAATCTACACCACGTTATGTTCCCTGCCCAGATTACTACAATACGAAGATTGTTAATGATTTTAGGAGTCTGTATTCTTGGAGCTGTTTGAACATGATTTTAAAAGTTCTTACAGATGAATACAGAAAGCATGTTTTATTCCTTGCAGAGATGTTCTTATTAGCGTGAAAGTTGTTTTGTTCTTCTGTCAGGTGAGATGTGACCATAGCTGGCAGTTATACTGGTAGCAGTTTTTAAATTGTAAATGGATAAATACCTAACTTTGCTTTTAAGATTTTATTATGAATTCCAAGAGTCACACACTTTGAGATCATTAATACTCAAGGACATAAGCTATCTATCATAAACAAGCCCCTCTGTTCTTGTTGTAATAATACAGCAAGATTGTAAGTCAAATTTTGGATTAACAGCATATTATTATGCCAGCAGGCAAAGATTTCTGTTAATTAGTTCACAATTAGTCCCTTTTATTTCTAATCTCAGAGCATTAGATATTGATGGAATTAATAGATTAGCAGCTTCATTTTAATGGTGTCAAACAGGCCAAAATGCTAATAGGATTTGCTTTTAATGGGATTTATTGATTTATGTGCATATGCTATTTCCTAATTTTTGTGCTCGACCTACACAATTGCTTTATATTTTAGTTCATAAGAAAATGCAGTGACCTGCTTGCCATATTAGGATATAATTTGTTGGTTAAAAAGATTTCTCCATTATGCAACTTTTAGGATTTGTCTGTAGAGCTGTTTCTGTATGTCCCTAGCATGCTACACCCCATTCTTCTAGAAGCAAGCCCATACTGCCTTCATTCTTGTTTCAAAATGAAGTTAGGAAAAAACAAATTTTGGAGACTATGTTGAAGTATTATTTACTGAGAAGAGTCAGAAAATGTGACATTGTGTTATTTAGAGAGGTTGGCACAACCTATCTCAAGACATCTTCGTGAGCTTCTTGTCAAACTTTCAAACATCACAGATTAATAAATGCAAGTTCAAATAATCAGAAATTGTTTTACCTGGACTTCTAAAACAAACTATAGAATCTTGATCTGTAGCTCCTGCAACTGCAAAAAGTTTTAGTCAAATCAACTGCTCTAATCTCTGTATTCCCTCAACCAGGCCCAAACAGCATCCATGTAATTCACAAGTGGAACCAGCCAGTGATATTTTCCTCTTAGATGAAATAGAAGCAAGAGTATCCTTGTACTATCAGGTATTACCAACTACTCTTTGACCTTCATTTTGCAGGAATATGAATTTCAGTTACCCTTCTTGCCCCTAGAAAATAAAGAAAAAAAAAAAATAGTAAAAAAAAAAATTAAATAAAGCCAAGCAATTGTTAAATAGATACTAGTCCTTTGGTGGAGTCTGTATGAGACCTTGGATGATCTGAGTAGCCTTGTGAAAACGGTTCACTCTGTTTCTACTGGTGATAGAGTTACTTGAGTCTTATAAATCAGGCATGCAAGTTACAGTGTATTTTTTTTTTTCAAGATTAAATCAAATTCATCTGTCTTGTACCAATGTATTAGTGCAGATCTCTGTAAGCTAGATTTGTGCCCAATCACTGCTCAAATCTAATTTTTATTGCCTTTTCCTGAGCTTTTTAAAATTCTAAGTTACTTTTTTTTTCCCCCGACTGTCAAGTGAGATTCAGCATGTAAATCTAATAGCAGTACATTCATGATGGCAGGAGGGTTTTCTTTTATGTTAATTTTGTTGGATCATACATTCCAAATAGTTAAAATAAAATTTATAACACCCTATTGTCTTAACAGCATTCTAGCTTGCAATGATTTTGCTTTAATTAAATTAAAGCCATAGAGTATGACTGGAGAGTAAGTCCTTTGGTACTTACCTGAATTCATAATAGATGGAAGTGTAAAAATACAAATAGATCATTTGAAAACATGGATTTTTCAAAACACTAAGTATATTCTCAGTTAATCATCCAACTACAAAATTCTAATTATCTCATCTGTGAAAATATAGAGGTTTCATTTCTAAAAGATGTTTTGCAAGTATGTTGTAAAACTCTACTTCTACTACGTTTAACTGTAGGCTGACAAACAAAACCAGTCTATCTTCCAGACGGAAGCACTATTCAGAAATGGTCCTGAAGTCTATAGTATTTCTTTTTATTTACTTTCTATTTAAGATGAAGAACATTTAGGGGTTTGAGATTTAATTTTTAAAAGCATTATTTTATATTAAATAGGGTGTAGATCTGCTAAAGTATTTGTTGGTTCAGAAAATGTATACATATATTTGTTTTGCATATCATCCTTCTATTGAAACATTTTGGAAATAAGTGGACATATTTCTGCAACCTATACTAAGCATCCAATTCAAGCACATTAAATTAAGAGTCTATCCTCTGTGTATCATCAACAAAGACAAAAATAACACTCCTGAGTGATTATTTTAGAACCCAGGCTGAAAGCCTAATTGGTGTCTATTTTAACCAATTTATCCAAGCTGTGTCACTAATCTACAAGGTAACCATAGTTTGAACACATATACTAAATTTCATTATTCTAACCATTTGGCTATTGTGAAACAGCCTTTCCAAGTAAAAGGATCTTTTGAGTTTAAGGTATACATGCATAGCAAAACCCTTTTTATTATTATCCAGACCTAGTAAGTACTAGGTACTGTGACACTCCTATCTTCAAAAAAGGGCAAGAAGGACACAGGGAACTACAGGTCAGTCAGTCAGTCTCACCTCCCTGAGTAAGGGATAGAATAACAAATCCTGGAAAACATTTCCAGACACATGAGGACATGAATGTTATCAGGAGTATTCAGCATGGATTCCCCAAGGGGAAGTCATGCTTGAACAATCTGATAACCTTCAATGATAAATCTTAGGAACCTTCTACTGGTTTTGTAGATGAGGGGAAAAAGAGGATATTTACCTTTGACTTCAGTGAGGCTTCCTACACCATCCCTGTGAGATTCTCACAGGCAAGCTGTTGATGCATGGGTGGAAGAGGCAGACAGTGAGATGGATTGAAAACTTGCTGAATGGACGAAAGGATCATGCTGTCATCCAGGGGGACCTTGACAGGCTGAAGTAATGGGCTGACAGGAACCTCACGAAGTTCAACACGGAGAAATGCACAGTCCTGCACCTGGGGTGGAATAACCCAGGCACCAACATGTCCTGGGAGACACCCACTTGCAAAACAGTGTGGCAGAAAAGGACATGGATGTCCTGATGAACCACCACATTGAACATAAACCAGCAATGTGCCCTTGCTGCAAAGGAGGCCAGTGGTATCCTGGACTGCACTAGGCAAAACATTGCCAGCACTGGTGAGACCACACCTGGAGTTCTTTGTCTAGGTATGGACTCCACAGTACAAAAGAAATGTAGACATACCATAGAGAGTCCAATGAAGGGCCATGAGTGAAGTATCTCTTCTGTTTGAAAAGGCTGAAAGAGCCAGGCCTGCTCAACCCCATCTTATCAATGTCTTCGATACCTGAAGGGAGGGTGCAAAGAGGACAGATCCAGGCTTTTTTTCAGTGGTGTCTAGTGATAGGACCAGAGGCAATGGCTACAAACTGAAACATGGGAGGTTCCTTCTGTACATCAGAAAACACTTTTTCACTTTAAGGTTGAAGAAGCAGTCACACAGGCTGACCAGTGAGGTTGTGGAGTCCCTCCTTGGAGATACTCAAAAGCTGTCTGGACATGGACCTGGGCAACCCGCTCTAGGTGGCTCTGCTGTAGTATGAGGACTGAACCAAATGACCTCTGGAGGTCACTTCCAGCCTCAGACATTCTATGAAGTTGTTAATCAGTACTGGAGAAGACAAAGACAGTCAAAGGCTTCAAAAATGTAGGTGCTAATGAATTTGCCAAGAAGCAACAATCATATGCCAAAGTTGTTTTCCATGAAAGAATGATACATGCAATAGACCCATTTTCCTATGGTTGTTTCTTTCTTATACCTCAGGTCATCTTCTTCTGTGGATATTAATTTCTTTCTCTGGGCCATTCTCTGCTCTCAGAGAAGTCAGAAGATGTTGGGTATTAAGTTTGATAGTTAGAGAAGCATTACTTCTGTCAAGCAAAGTGAAAAACCCCTTTTTCTTTTTGCTGGTTGACCTTTATATATGGGACAGATTAAGTGTAGCAGCTTTTTACCATTTCCTTCTCACTTCTTCTCTGCTGTCTTCTTTTTTTCATACATTTTCTTACCATCTAATTATTAGAGAAAACATGTTTCCTAATACTGCTGTATTAGCCATTCCATTAGTCTACCCACTTGACTTGTTGGCTTCAGTGCTTGTAAAATACCTTGTATTGACACGGAAGTAGAAAACTAAAAAGCTTAGTAATCCTACAGACTAAGGCTTTGTAGTTATGTATTTTCTAATGTATGCAGTGGTTATTTTTCCCTGTCTTGCTTTGGGGTCTCTAGGTGCTTAGCTTGAGAAACCAGAAAGGAACCTTGTATGAATTTAGAAGTACCATTATGCAGAGTGCATTAACTGAGGTTTGCAACAGTTTGCTGTTGTAAAACAAAAATTCTTTGGAGACTTTTTGGCACTAAATACAACAGAAATATCACCAGTAGCATGGTTTTTACATTCCCAGTGGAACCCAGAGGAACTCTGACTACTTTCCTTCCTCATTTACATTAATTTGCTACTTGTTCAGCAGAGTTCAAAAAGAAGAAAAAAATTCAATTTACACAGATATCTACATTGTTCTTCAACTTTTTCTGAAGAGATTGCAAAAATATATATTGATGCTTTGGACCTTTTTTAGCAAGAGGAACAGGATGGGAAATAAATTCTGTATCTATAGATTAGGAATATTAATCACAGAATACAAATGTTTCTAATTTAGCCATTTTTTTTCAATAGACTATTTTATAAGGAAAAAAAAAAAAAAAGAAAAGAAAAAAATAAGGTGCATTTCCTCTGTATCTTTTACAAATACTATTCATTAATCATTTTAGCTAGAATTTGTATGCTTATATATATGTGTATGTATTTGTGTGCACATAATTTAGTTTTTCTTTGGAGTTTTGTAATATATTATGTGTATGTTTTTCAATTTCTATAAGTTTCAAATAAAATATTGTATCTCTGTGTTTCACACACATGTAAGAATTTCAAATAATATATGAAAATAAGAACTGTGTCCCTTTTATTGAACCCATTGCACCTTCAGCAAGACAGCTTTTGCAGCACAAATAGTGTCACAGAGTTATCAGGAGTTACCCAGATTTATATGGTTGATTTAGTGTGATGTTGTGTTTCACATCCTTTGTAATTACATGATCACCCATCAAAAAGAGATGAAAGTATCAGTGTTGTAACATTGTTATGCAATGTCATAACACCTTGACATAATAATTTCTTGCTGCCAAACAAATACATGTGGTTTGGCCTTTAATTAATGTTATTCCTAGTCATAAGGACAGCTTGGATTTTTAATTCAGCCCCTCTCTACTTGAAAATTACTAGTTGTCCTTTAAAAAAACCCTCAACAGGTAGGTTTAAAAGCCTTATTTGGTAGTGCTCATACAAAAAGCAGAATATATTCTGGACTGTAGTCAAATGATGGACTATTATGCCCTCAGTAGACTATAAAAATACTGCTAAAATGAATGTGCTTGATAGTGCAAATAATTTTTTCTCAGGAACCTAGATAAATAAATAATGTTTGCTTTGAGTTCCACTTCTGTTTTTATCTTGCTGAGAATAATAGTTTTTCACAATTTGTGACCAGCTTTCAAACATGGTTTAGTTACAAGGGGTCAAAGAGTCTCTAGCTTTAAATAAGTCACAGAGCAATACTCATTCACACAAGATCACCATTCACTGCAGTATAAAGAGGAGATTAGCAGCTGCTTAAACCTTAAATATCAGCAGGGCTTCAATGTACCAGCAGACAGGTATGAATACTATTCAGCCTTTCTCTGCCTTTCATAGATGTAAATATGTTGTGTTGTCTCAAGATATAAGGTTAGTGTAATATTTATTAATTAATGGCTTTATTCCTAAATTCACATTAAGCTGCTTGTAAGTGTGAAGAGCTTTAACACGAGTGTAATCATTAAGGAAATAAAGAAAAAAGGAAAAGGATCATTGGCTGGAATGGGTGCAGTAATAAGATTATTTTGAGGTTCCATTTTTATATAGGCTAACCTAGTAGATCTTATTATACTCTGTTATATTTATTTGGTTTTTGAACTAATTCAAATATTATTTTACATTAATATTGTAAGGTAACTTACATTCTGAAAATCTGTTTCTGTTTTTGCCCAATGTAAATTACCTTATTTTTTATGACATCATTATCATTGATTTTGTGTTTATGATTCATTTCAAATCTAATTAATTCCCAGTCAAAATAAGTAGACTTCAGAGGAACAATACTGGCATTTTATATGGAGGACTGGATACTTTGCTGTTGCAGTTGTGAGGGAGATATTTGTCTGAGTTAGAGCAGTACAGATGTTGGATTAATAAAAACAAAGGTGGTTTTGGTGAAAATTGTCATAGTGCTTTAGGAATCTAAATCACTCTTGCTCAGGAATTACTTTAGCTCAGTGACATAAAAATATTTCATTATGGGTCTCTTTTCTTTAAAATTTCATCTAATGAAGGGAAAATGTATAGTATTTGTAAGACAATCACTTAGAGAAAACTTAAGTAAGATATCTAATTTTATCTTTTATGACTTATTGGTCAATATAAAAGGTTATTACCATATACATGACCTATTAATATACTTCCTTTTTTTTTTTTTTTTTTTTTTACTTTATTACACTGTTGGTTTTTTTATTTGAATTTATCACTTGAATGATTAACATGTATATGTCCTCATGATACAGGGCATAAATTAGATCATAATGTGAAGTTCCCTTCCTTTGGGGCTTGCTGTTACTTAATATTTAATATTTAATGCTGTTGTGTTTGACTTGGCACTTGAGTCATTTCCTGTGTTACTGTACATTTCCTTTTCTGCAGGAGTACCCTTGAGGTCTTGTAATTTGTGGGCAACAGGGATTTTCTATGAAGATTTTGACCAATCTTTTAATTATTTACCATGCCAAAGATTCTCTTATGTTTTCATTGCCCCCTCATGGGCCATTTACTAAAAAGCAATTTGCTGTTTTGGAGATAAATTAGCTTTATTTTGACTTGTTGTAGTACGCAGCAAAAGAACTGTAAATGGGCTTTTTTCAGGTCATCAAAGATCCTGTTGAATTCTGCTGACCTTATTTTTCACATTCTTAAAAGATCTATGTTTTGGTCTTGTTAATAACAACAAACATCTTGACATTTTAATACTGCAGCTGTCTTTTTCTACAGCCTATATGTAAAAGATGAGGTGAACTATTGCAATATGTTAGGTTGTTTAGCATTTACAGATTTATTTGTCTCTCCGAAGCCAGGTCACAAAACTAACTGATGGGCTGCATGTGGTTAATGGGCAGTACAACTTTATGTTCTCTGCTGTGTTTACCACATGGGGCTTGTATTGTGCCACAGAGGAGAAGGGCTTTTATCTAGGCTAAATCTACAGATGTGGGAGGAAACCAGCTGGGAAAGCTCTTGACATGCCAATATGTTCCTTGCTGAAACGAGGTGGTGAATTATCATCACACTTTTACAACTGTGTATCAACAGGACATCCCTTCCCTGCCTTCTCCTGAAAAGTGTAGTACAAATCCTGTGAGGGTAGCCATATGAAGATTTTTATATGAAGGATCAGTTTTGGTTGCCTTGGATTAGACCTCAGTAAGTAATGCTGCTCTCTACAGTGTTTTGTTCTTGTCCCTCACTTGAAAGAGGAACTGTAGTTACTGTATTTCTAAAGTGTGTCAAGTGGCTGAAGTCAGGTGGGGTGAATCTGGATGGCAGGACCCAACTTGAGAGCAAAGCAAGACTGGTTGCAGAAGATCCATTTGAAAAATTCTCTCTGCATTCACAAATCAAAAAAAAAATAGTGTTTCTGTTGGTTTTGATTCCCTTTACAGCCCCCAAAATGAACTACTTGAAAATCAACTGAAGACTTACAAAACAAGGCTAGGTTATTCCATAGTACTGTCCTTCTTACCTCAATTTAAATTAATAAAGCATTTCATCTATGAATGAAATAAGTCTGGTAGATATTCTACTTCCTTAGTTATTTCCAATATACCTGACTCTTAATGTCACTGTTTGCAGTATGTGCAAATACATGTCTTTATTTGTATAAATCAACTCTTTCTTTCTTGGATGAAACATATTATGTAAAATATATGTCATAAACTACTTGTATGCAAGTAGCTTTGTCTGTGATACAAAATTATTCATTTCTTCCTCTACTGCCACTTTGCAGTTCATAGAATAACTTCGATACTGTCTAGATATTAGTATAAATTTACATTCATATAATGTATTTCATGACAGAAGGTCCTAAATGTACTTAGAGACTCAGCATGTCTGTAAGAAAAGTACTCAGAGGTAACTTGATTCACTACTGAAACGTAATAGCTCTTCATGTATACATCAAATTCCAGTATCTAAGTACTCCTAATGCTCCTATTTTCGGATTACAGCATCCTCCAAAAAATTTATGAAACTATATAATAAGAAGAGTGCAGTTCTATTTAGTATCCTAGTCTTAGCTCATTTAACAAGCTAATTTAACCTTACTGGCTAAACTGTTTCAAAATATGTTTTCTGACAAAAATTTGTAAAAAGAGAAGAGTATGGAGTCAAATCCTGCCTAATCAGGTTTCTCCTGTTCTCCAGGCAGTGATTTCCATAAATGTTGATTGATAACAGCCTCCTACCAGAAGGCAGGCTAAAATCCTCTAATCCACATGTAAAAAGCAGTCAAGATAAATAGCAATTGCACTGGTACAGTACTGAATATCAGTACTTCAAGCAGTTTTAGAGAGATTTAGGCAGAAAGTAAATACACGCAGGTCTTTTTGTTTGTTTGTTTCAAGAAACTAATGATATTATCTATATTTGTATGAGAAGTGACAACAATTCTCTCCTCAGCCACAGCCTTTGAAGTGATAAAGGCAGAGAGAGGAATTACATTTTATTAGAACTACCAGTAACATAGATTTATATACGCAATAAAATACTTGAAAGTAAGTGTCTATGTATATACTTATCTCTCTAAGAATTAAGAACTATCATGAGTTTCATCTTTTCAGTGCATAGTAATATGCATACAAACCAGTAAAATATATTCCTACAACCATTCACCCTATTTACCTCTTAATCTATTTTTATAACCAGTATTTTAATTCTCAACTATGTCATGATTACTGTGACTTTTCAAAAATCAGGAATCATTTTATAATACAAATAAACCTGAGGACTACATGGTTTTCAGTTTACTTTTTCCACATTTTCTTTTCCTCAGTGTATTTTTTTTCCTTCACCTTAACACACAGATGTACATGCTTCTATATTCATTATATCTCTGGATCTGTTGTGCCTTCCTGTTAGCTGTACAACCCTCATTTCTCTTGCATTCATTTCCAAACATCAAGCTATTATTACAATACTATCTGTTTGGAAGACATTAGCAAATAATTAGAATGTTTAGAAAGAAATTGGGGAAAAAAAGGGCAAATATTATCTAGAAAGTGTAACGGGAAGCACTAGATGCAGCTGCCATGCCTGAGCTGTAAGTTGCAATGCTAGATGTAGGCACATGTGGCAGTGGTATCTTATGGAAGTACCTTGCAGTCTAGGAGTGCTACATTGCAAAAAGTAAATTAAAAATAAAAAACACCAAACACATTGAGAAGCAGTTCTTAGGTATACTAGGTACTTCAGTCATATCAATAACATGAATATGTATTTTCTGGATTTTTTTTCCTGTGATTTTGGGCCCTAACTGTTCTTAGCCTTGACATTTTTTGGAAGGGGTTTATACATCTAGAGACTGCCAATTTCAAACTGCAGTTCTGAACACTGAGAGACAAAAAGCCATCCTAGACTTTGCAGAGGTTAAAATTAGCATGAGCAAGTAGACAATAAAGCATTAATTGTAAGGAAAAGACAGATTTTTTTTTCCTCAGCTGGGATTTTTAATATGTAGCAATGATGATAAAGGCATGATTATTCCTGATGGAGGTGTTGTTTAAAGGGTGTTTATAATTAGACAGAGATTTTTCCACTGCTTTGTTCTGTCCAATTTGTTCATTTTGATGGAAGAATGAGTAGTGCTAGCCACAATAATTGGGAAAATCAGTAACAACTAATATAACACAATATGCATGTCCTCCTTGTTATAGCTGTCATTCAGGCATAGATTTGGCAGTGTGGCAGCACATATGTAGAGGCTGGAGACTCTGCAAACTGACAGCTGTTTAGATTTTGATCATTCTTCAGTTTCAAATGCATTCAGTGTAGCTGTGAAAACAGATGAGGAGGCAGGGAAGCTCTACAAATGGCAATGTCTCTGATAAGGGTAAGTATCTCACTGCTAATTGAAGGAATATGGGAATAACTTCTGTGAATGTCACTTTTCCTGTTTCTCCCAAGGTGTTACTTAGGGGCTTGAAGATTTCACTTAACTGTAATCACTTGTACTAAGCCTTTAGAAGTGCAAAAGCTACGGATGAAAAAATATCTCAAGTGAAAACCCAAAATAATTTTTCTCTTTTTTAGTGTGTTTTTTCTATTTTACAGAAACAACTTTTGTTTTACTAGAGGATGTGAAAAGGGAGAAATAGCCTTAAGAAAGGCTAAAGAATTTAAATTAAAAAATATTTTTCTTCTTTCTAGTTGTTTGTACTTTTAGAAAATGAATAAATATTGTGGTGATACTGAAGCAGGGAGGGAATTGTCTATGTTGGGTATCCCAGACATGCAATAACACAGACAGACATACATACCTAATCCATTAATCATCCCACTGCACAAAAAAATGTCAGAAAAATCTATTAAGATATTGCCATGTTATTCTTGTTATATAAATGAGCTTTTCTGGAGCTGTATATTTCAGCATCTATTAATTCACATTTATAACCACTGCTTTGGTCCCAGCCCATCTAATTAATTAGGGAATGACTTTTTATTTTCCAGCGGCCAATGTAAAAGGAATTAATGGCTTGCATTAAGTACAGTTTTTAGTATGTTTCCAAAACTATTAAGGCTTTAGATTTTGTTATAGACCATGTCAAAACCCAGACAATTTACTGGTTTCACAGTAAAAGTTATCCTGGCATTTGTGGAGATGACAGACTGGATAAAGAGCGAATGTAAGACTAAAGACATATTTTTATAACTCTTGGCCTGCAGTCTTAAAGAAAAAAAAGACACCAATGCAATGCTTGGAATTAGATGGCATGTTTTCATATTGTATTGCCTATGAATGTTCATGACTGGAAACACTACAAAGGCTATAGTTCAACAGCATGTATTAAAAATGTTCTGGAAGCTGCAATCTATGAAGGGATGTGTCTAGAAAAATCCTCAGAATCAAAGGCAAATGCCTGATGGGTAACCTCCATTTTAAGAGTATTTCTAGTCATTAATTGGGAATTGAATTTTGTATGGAATCCTTCTAGCTTGTTACATATTGGCTGAATTCCATCACAGAAATGATAAGAAGGTATATGACACGATTCTGCTGAGGAGCAGATTTTGGAAAGGAAACGCATTATAGAATATAATGTTTGTATACTTCAAAATAAATCTTGATGTAATAGCACTTAATGCTACCTGGTTAATTATATTATCAATTTACCACAAATTTTTAATATCAAAACTAGTACTTCCAGTTTTATCCTCAAATGCCATTACTTGTATAACCATTTAGGTTATGTATACATCTACTCTTTACATCTCTCAAAGGTCTAAGTTCCCCAGTGCATAAGGAATGAATGAAGGGAAAACTTGTCCTTGGAAGTAGAGGGAATTTTTACTTCTTTCTACCCATTGACACTGTTCAGACTTGCAAATAATATGAAGAAAAATTACCATCTAGATTTGTGGCCAGTCTGGCATATGTGTAAAAGTTATGAAGGAAAATAAGTCAGCTGATATGTCAGTCAGAAGCTGTTTAAGCTATAATGATAAAGAGAATGAAAGAGTCTGTTCTAATTTTAATTAACACTAAGGGGAGAGAAGGCAAAATTCACATTAACATTCAGAGTAATCTTGAACATTCATTGTTTTCTGGCAGTCTTAGTCAGCATCCTATTTGAATCAGTCAATCTTAGAAAATTGTATTATGATATATTGGTTTGATCACTTCCCTAAATCTGTTTGAAATGCAGACATCATTTAGTAAACTGCAGAACAAAAGCATCTAAAGTGCTTAATGAAAAAAAATAACGAGGAGATAAGCTACACCAAAAATTTAAATTTCATGTCTATATACCAATAAGAACTATAAAGTCACGCCTGAGCGATCCAATGTGATTTTCCTGTCTTAATATTTGAAATAAGTCCTAAGAGTACCATATATTCTTTAATCTATCTTTGAATAGAAAGCATGTTTTATCTTAGTAATTAGAATGTACCTGGAAATCACCTTGAAAGCTGTGCTAATAAATTGTGCTAAAACATCATCAACAAATCCTTTATATAACAGTCACCTGATATCTTAAAGGGTTAACAACAGCAGAGGAAAAGTTTGAAGAGCAAGCCCAATCACTTGCACAGCTAATTTCTTTTTGCTGAGTCCATTTCTGAATATTGATTTTTTTACCTGGGCAATATATTGCAAGGAGTTGGATTTTTTGCGGCTAAAAGCAGTTGCTTTGCTTTATTTTATTTATTCTAGTGTGAACAGTGCATCTCTTCATACAATTATAAATTGTGTGTTTTTTAAAATAGAGGAAGGAATGTGAAGTACTTCAGGGTTCATTTCATAGTAGTTTATGGGTACCCAGTACAAATCCCAGGTCAGTTTTTGCCTTCACTTTTGAATACTTAGACTCTGGGTTCATATACTTTCTATTAGATTTTCATCTTGTGCCTAAGTCAGTGCCAATAGATGTGCGATCAGCAATCCACATTGTGAAATGGAGCAGTGAAATAGCTTGCTCACATCATAGCCCCATAAGGACTCCGCAGTGAGGTATTTCCTTGCCTGTGGATCCTCAGCTGGAAGAGTTCAGAACTTGTCTCACAGATAGATACAATTACAGCCTGACATGAAGCAGGAAAATTAAAGCTGTAGTAATTAGAATTTTTATAATATAGACTAGAACTGAACTTTTGTTTGGTCTTCTCCTTCTCCAGAGTGATCCCTGGTGACTAAGCAGGAAAGTCTTTCCCTATCCTTCCTGAGATTATGGGATATCCCATGGTAATTGGAGCATTTTTAACAGCAGAGATTGAGAAAGCTTCATCCTGAATGTTTTTGATACACTATTTAGGGCCACCCTGTCAAAAGTGATAGATAGGAGTTCTTTCACTCCCAATGTACAAAAGAAATTTAAATCTTTCCTAATGAATGAAAGACAGGAATATATTTATTGCTTATTTTCTCATTTCACAAGACAAAGTTGATTCAGCACTGCTCTGTAGTGGACAGTTTATGGCTACATCCTGAGCCAGAGCCAGGTACCTATATCCAGATGCAGTGATGAATCTTTTACACTGCGAATAAGGGCCCATTTCTCTGTCTGGAATTTCTTATACTAAAAGGTTCTGTGCTCTGTCAGCTGGCTTTTATAGCTCCTTGTTTTTGACCAGTATCTCTCCATTCTCTTTATAAAAAGTTCAAGGCAACAGCTTAAAAGCTAGTTTCCTTGCAGTATGTACAGAAATTTCTGGAAAATCTTCAGTGCCATTTAGTCTAAATAAATGATTACAACTATATTTTGTTATTCTATTGTACTTAACAGGACAAAGTCTTTATTTCAAAGAGACGCAGATTTATTGAGAGAGAAAATTACAATTTCAGTTCATAAACATTTACAGGGTTTTGCAATGAAAACTATAGATCAGAATAAAAATTAAATTTAAAACGTAAAAGCCAGAGAATAACAAAATAATAAGTGAAACATTGTTAAATCATTGAAATGATCTGTGTGAGACAAATTTGCTACATTTAATTTCAAGTTTCACAAAACTTGTCAAGTAATCTACTCAGTAGTATTCATTCTGGAATATCTCCATCTCAAGCCCCAGTGTAATCATCAGACTTCATCAGGAGGAACTGTGGGATATCACCCCTAAAATATTTATCTTATAGCCTAGCATCTGTGATGCTTCCCTGAAGATGAAGTACTTTTTTCACAATCTTCAATCAATAAAATGTATCAGAGAAACCAGGTCTGCCTTGTCTACATACCTTGCATATATCAATGGTCAACTGCTTTGATGAAAAGCCTCATCAACTAAAGGCATGATCACTATCAATGGCTATCCATAGGAGGTGCGTGGATCCAGCATAGTCTCTTAGAGCTACAAGCTTTTGAGTATATTAAGAATACTTCTGGAATAAATGTTGCCCTTTAGTTACAACAGTGAGGGCAACATTGTTAGAGGTGCTGTGTAGCAGGCTTGCCACATGCTATTTGATTGGAGTTTTTCCCCAAAAGAAAAGTAATTGGAAACCTATGAACTGTCCTTATTCATTTTTAACACTAGCTGTATTCATAATGATGGCAAAGAACCATAACATTCATTAATTTAGACAGGCAAACAGTATTCTGCAATATTTTTGAAAATCACGCCAAAATTGCAAAGCATTTAGTCAAACTGTCCATTACTGATTCAAACATCACCTACTGCTGACATTGAACATTATCAAGTTAAGAGAAACACCATGATGAAGAAGAAAAAGAAAATCAAATCTGTCTTCCTCTTACATATACTCTCTTATTACTTTGGAATATTGGCTCATATGAATGTTGTACTGAAAAAAAAAATATTCTAGAAATGTATGGAATTCACTTTTGTCTTACAGTCCTAGAAGGCAAACTGAAATTGTCAGGATATGATGACAATTATAAAGCAAATAGGGAGAGAAAGGACATACTACATTGCTTCCCATTTTGAAGGTTATCCACATAAAGAGTTGTCTAGATCAGCCTTATCAAAATGCCATTCTTCAGGATGACAGTAATATATCATCTATCAACACAAAATGTGCATAATACTATGCTGCCACTTTTTTACTGAGGCATTTCCAAACACAGGTGAACACTATGTTATATCTATAACTTAAGTTGTTTCTCTGTGGATCCTTGTTCAGGTGGAATTTAATATTGTTTGTGTGCAGAGAACAAGGAAAAGAAGATTATGCAGGTGATGCATGAGCATATTTCAAAGTGCTTCCCTCTTGTTTTGTCTCACCAGGATGAGACGCATGAGTGAATGTTTACTAGCAGTAGAAAGAAAAATGATAGGAATGCACTTTTTCACATAGGTCCACTGTATTTCTCTCTATAATAGTACATTTGTACTGTGCAGCAGGCTGAGACTATTCTTCTAGTGGTTACATAAGTAAACCAGCAATATTTAATAAGCACACTTCCACTCTGGAAAATACGGACTCTTTACATAACTTAGGTTGCATAGTTCATTATTTTTGTTCTATAGTCTATCTGTTAGTGTTTGGCAAACTTTTTGTTAGCATCAGGTGAAAGATTTTCAAATCTGTAATATTCAGAGTCATGTCAATTGAAAAAAAAAACATTTTATACAATCTATGTTATAAACTCGCTGTAGGGTTTCTTGCTGGGAATGATTTAGTAATACTGCAGGAATGAAGCAGAACTTATTACACTTTGACTTCCACTAACTGATTAGAGAATTTTCTTCACCCACTGCACAAATGGCCATTTATTATTATAAAAAACATGAAGCATATTTATTTTTGAGAGCGAACATGTTGCAACACATGAATCTCTGTAGTGGATGTTCTCCACAAGACAAAATGTATTTCCACATCCTGTCTGTCATGGTACTGGTATTGTGATTACATATAATAAGTATAAAAATTCCCTTTTATATGTTGCTTCACTTGAGAGGACACCTCCTGAATATTTGGTATGTGACTGCAGGTAAATGTTCATGGACTATAGAGAGAACTGAGCCCTGTTCGTCCCTTGCAGGACCTGGAGGTTTCGTGCATAATGCTCTATAAATGTCAGGAGGAAAATAAATTCTCTTCAGTACATCAAAACTCCTGAAATGCTTCATACCAACAACATTGTTGAACAGCTGTGAGGAACTGGGGAAAATATATTTCCAAAACATTCAAAATGAGCAGTTTTCTAGAAATGAGGTGAAAATCTAACATCATTTAAAAACAAAAGAAAATAGAACAAATTCTAAAAATTTAGGAGTTTTAAAATTGTGGAAGGGTAAGAAAAGGCCAGGTCAGGAACCCAGAAACCACAGCTGATTTTGCCAAACTTGTGAGAACACATACTGTTCATATTTTATAAGAGATTACTTTACCAGTGTTTTTAGCTGCAGCACAGCCTGCAGAATGTGACTAATTATGCTCCACAGCTCTAAGAAACTCATTTCCCAAAGGAATAGTGACAATAAAACTTTGTCCTTGTAGCACTTTGCATGTGTAATCGTAGAAAAGATTTATAAAATTCACTAATTAAGCCTCACAAACCTCAAGAGAACAAGTAAAGCAATAGTTTAATAATTTTTATGGATGCTGCACACCCAAATAATGTGACTTACAAAGGTCACATAAAGTCAGACACAGAGCTAGAAAGAGATCAAAATACATCCTTCTTTCATAAAAGCCAATCGTATAGGAGTGCCCAACAAACAGTGCTTTTCTGCAGAAGTTCAGATCAGTGCATGCCTGTATCCATTAAAATGTCATTAATCAGTCTCTTGATATAGATTTCATCCTCCTTTTTCTCTCTGCTTTCTATATTAAAATGGAAATAGTAACTTTCTTTATATTAGGTATGATAACATAGCCTTTTGTAGGGCAGTTAGAGTAAGTTCAGTATGTATTTGTAGTATTGTGGCAGCATGTGTAGCTTATTAACCATAAGAAGTAAATAAAGGAAGACTTTGTAAAGGGGAATTTGTGAATGTGCTATAGTAAGGCAGAGTCTTTTAAGTAACAGGTATGTATGGTACTGTAGTAAATGTTTCATGTCCTATTCCTACAATCAGGGAAATTTATATTTTATTATAGCTACTATAACAATTTGGGGCATCTATCTGTGTATCACTGGAGAAAGCTACTCAACTCCTAAAATCACTACATTACTGAATATCTCAAGAAGTGCTAAGTAGGTCCATCACAAACTGACAAATTCTCTAACAGAAATCAACCTGCCTGCTTAGATGAAACTGCAGAACAAATGGTATCAGCCATTAACGTGATGGACTGGACTTTGGCCAAACAACATTTAAGCTAAGGCAGCAAGATGAACTGGGAAGAACTTTTCTGTGTGAAAACAGAGAGAGGGTGGGGATGGAAAATACCTCAGAAAAAGCATGGTTTTTAATTTGCTGGTTCTTAGTTATACCTATATTATACGTATATATAATTTCATCAGCATTCACTGAGATGGAGAAAAAAAGGCAAACAAAAGCAAAGGAAGGGTTCTGTTTGCTAAAGAGAGGTTCATCTTAACAGAAGTGCCACTTCAGAAGAAACACAAATGTGATTGCAGAAGTGAAATGATTATACCTTGATTTGAAAGAAAAGACACATGCAAAGGAACAACCTGAAATTCCAAGGAATGCTTGGACCTACACTTCCCCAAATTCCCAAGACTATAAGAAGAAAATGAGAGGAAAATACAGATATATACAGATGGCTATTATTGTTTTCTTTGGATGCCTATTTTTTGCTAAAGAAGGAACAAATAATTTTCTCTACTCTAGAAAGCTAAAGGTCCATTTTACATGACTGAACTTAAATCTTGTGTGCCCATAGCACTGAAAATGTGGGAACCCAACAAGTATGAGACCTGTGAAAGGAATAAGGGACAGATTATAGCTTTTCTGTGATATCTGATGCAACCTACTCAGATAACAAAAAATCTGAGACTTAATAGGCTGCAGATCCTATTCCAGAGAAGCAAGCTCAAAAGCTACTTCTAAAATGTTAAATAAAAGTGTATCACTGATCAATTCCAGGATAGGAGGACAGATATCTGCAAATGGCCATGCAGCCAAAGTGAAAAATGGTTAGGGGTAGCCCTGCCACCAACAGATTTGTTGGGAGAAAGTTGGATTGTCCAAAACAGTGATAGGGTATGAAGTTAGAAGTTAGCTGCCCGGAGAATTGAAAGTGTGGTCATTTAAGTAGTGTGGCTAAACCAGAATGATCAAACTCAGTTTTTAATCCCTTTTTTTTTTGGACTACTGGTGTACAGACACATTGCAAGCACTACCTCAGAGATCTTTGTCTAAGCTGTGGCAACTGCACCAAGAGTTTTGCAGGAATTTGTAGCAAATAGATGTTCAGGAAAAAAAAATAAAATAAATCTGCACTGTGCATTTTTCAAAGACTGCTTTTAAACATGGGACAAATTCCTCATCTTTTTCTCACATTAAAGTAGTGTTAAATCACAAGGCCATCTTGCCTGAAGTCAGGAGTTACTTATCTCAAGGATTATAGAAACAGGATCCTAAATTAGTTATTGACCTTTTACCCTGATATTGAGAAGACAGGTTATTTAGTGATAGGAGGAAAATGAAAGCAATTTCCTAGTCTCAATCCCTCATTCCTCTTTGTATGTGAATGTACTCTCATACTAAGAAAGGCAAACCAAAATTCTCTAAAGTGACTGCAAAGTAATTAATCTTGGAGTGAAAGGATGAAAACATGGAGTAATTTACTTTGCTGAAGTAGGTTAGACATTTCCAAATCTGAAATGCTAACTCAAAGAAAGAGAAGGCAATTAGTCAGCCGCTGTCTGTTGACATCACCTCATTTCTCTGCTCCAGCAAATTTATCTTGACAGTTGTGCATAAACCAGTCATAAATTACAAATATCTGGTATTGCTTAGAAAACTTAATGTGGGGATTTTTGTTTGCAGTTAAATTTAAATCTTTGGTAATATATCAAAATATAAGAGCTGAACTATTGTGTTATATACAGCAAGCCTCTTGATTTCTGGAGTCAAACAGGTTTTATAATAATTTATGTAGCCTACTGTTCTAAGGCCTTGATTTGCCTTCTAAATCACAGGTGCACATTACCATTATCTTGTAACATCAGCTCCTTCTTCGCATGTGTTAGTGATTTGCATGTCCTCTAGATGATAGAACAGATACACCTGCATGCTGAAGGGCTGAATTAAATCATTAGTCAAGGCTTATGTCAGACTACTTTGAGCCCCAGTGCAGCATTTGATTGTAAGCACCTTGTTCTTTCATTGTTTCTGCACTTCTGTTGCCTGAGTTATTCTGCTTCTTTCAGCAGAACACCTTCCCTGGAGGAAAGCAGTCATGTGCAGTTTGCTAGGTCACCATCAAGTCATAGCAGTCATAAATACCTTTAGAGAAATGAGGATTTATTCAATAATAGAGGCTTCTTCAGGAAAAGGACTTATCTTGGGGACTTCAGTTGGAAACTCTGATGTTCTCTTACATGCAGTCATAGCCTACTGCTTCATATGTGCAGGATAATATTTATTTAGTATATAGGGACATTGATTCTGGTGAATCTTCGTAGTTAACACATCTACATTCTTATGGGAGCCTTCAGAGGAAACCAAGAGTCACAAGTGAAAACATACTAAATCTACAATTATGTCTGCAATAATATTAACACCTGGGAACCCATCCAGATGTTTGGAGTCCAAGTCAAGTGCTGATCCATGAAATCACTTGCCATACTAATCCCACTCTTTGTAGAACAGAAAGCATTTATGTTTATTCTGCAATTTCCAATGAAGAAAACATTAATCCAGTAACTAATCTTTTCATAATCTTCTCTTGTTATTCATAGTGATCATTCCTGCTTAAAAAAGCATAACTGATTATAGAGCAGTTGTTGAATTAAAAAAGAAAAAAAAAGCTAACACAAGAACTTACAGGAAAAGAGTTGTCTTTCCCTAACTTTCTGTTGGATTTTTGTGGCTTTTTTTTATCTTCTTCTTCTTCTTACGGCTTCAGAAACGGTGTTTTATTGGATTAAAAAATACTGTATTCATCTGAATTACACTTACCAGTATCTTGTCCCTTAGCCCTTTCCTGGAGTCAGTTTTACTTTTACAAACAAGAGCTTGGCCATCACATGAAATCTCACTCATCTGCTCAGAATGAACTGAGGAATACTCAGCCTCTTTCATTTCTTTCTCCTCCTCCTCTTCCTCTCAGTTATGGTGTGGTGCTAGAAAGCACAGTATATCATCTTACTTGAGACCTGGACTCTCTGCAAATGCCCAAGAGCATGGGCATGGGTTCAGCACTGACTTCACACTAGTTGTGCTAGTGGTCCTTTCTGATAAAAAGTACATACATGTGTAGCTAAGGTTGTATACTAACCTATGCATTAACAGTAAAAACAGGAAGAATGAAGTAATTCTAAAGCTGGGATGAACTTTTTAACATTAAATTAATTAAGGAGGTGTGAATTCAGACTGATGATTTCTGTTTGAGAATGGAAGGTATAACATGTTCTTGTGTCTTTCCCTCTGATTTCTAAAGAAATATATGTGGTACTGAACTGTTAGTTCACATTCCATGGAGGTGAGGAATTCCTGATCCAGAAAAGCTTCATCCAGCTAACAGGAAGAAAGCTAAACTTTGCTTTGCTTTTGAAGGCTACTTTTTTTGGAACAGGGTGTAAGAGTCTGTTAAATGTATATATTTATCCAATGATAATATAAGATAATCACTAGTAAATGTGAGACTCCTCACAGTTGCATGCTTATTCTATCAATCACGGTTTAGTGCAAGAAATAGCAACACAAAGGAAACGTCTGTTCCATGGTGGGCAGACTGTCTGCTCTGTCACCTGTAGCACATCAAGCTGACATGTCCCAGGATTTTCAGAGGAGTTTGCATATTTCAGTCCTGCACCAGCAGTCTTGGAAAAAAGTCACAAATTAACATTTTCAGAATATTTTGATATAAAGGTAGCTACCAAAATCTTTAAACAGTTAAGCTTATTTCAGACATCACAAGGATTTACACACACATAAAATAGCATGGTTCAAGAACAATGCCTAATGCAAGCATTGCAGATCACAAACATTGTTTGGTTACATTGATATATAACGGGGAATTCTAAGAAACATTCCTTACTGGCCACATAGATAAAAAGGAAATACTGAAAAATGTGAAAACACAAAAACCTGAAGATTTTAGATTTGGCTCTGTCTTGCAATGTTTTACAAACAGATCAATGAAAGAAACAGAAGACTCTGAAAGATTAAAGAAAATTGGTCATTTTACTGACAGAATTCAACTATGTTGTGGAAAACACTGCATTTTTCTCTCTGTTCTGTAAAGAGATCTTACTTCTTCAGTGGGTCAGTATGCAACTCCAGAAACCTTTCTTGGATGTAACTGAGCTTCAGCTTCAGATAGCTGTTTTTACTTTCATGAATATATAAAACTAATAAGTTTTTTAATTTAATTTATATTTGTACTTCCAAATATAGAACAAGTTGTTAAGCCATAAATAGTCATCCAATGCTCAACATACATTCACACTAGGAAGTGATGGCCTTTTTTGTGTATATTTATTTCTTTTAACTTATTTTGATGTCTGTAGGATTTATAATCTGGATCTTGCAGTTGGGTTAGTATTTTTCATAGTCTAAAGTTAGATCAAAGCAAGAATTTTTTTGTCATACTAACTCCTGATACGTAGGATTTCCATGAATTACCCAAGTGCATACATTAGGGCTACTTAAACTTCTCTCCAGAGGTTCAAGCATTGCTTTCAAGTGTGGGAAGGATTCAAAACACATTTTATACATAAACATTTCCCCGAAATCCACTCAACCATCTCTGTTTCATTGCTTTATCTTTATAGATGTGAAGTGAATGACACAAATATAATTTCATTTGCTCATGGAGGCCCTCAACAAGCCCTTAAAGACACGGTTCATTTTTATTGTGTTGTTCCAAATAATAGGGAAGGGAAAGAGCTGTTATGAATATTATACAAATTAATTGTCCCAATTGTCAGACATGAGCAGTTCGCTGATATTTGACGGTATATCTTGTGGATTGTTGTCGTCTTGACGTACCTTAAAGAATGCGTGGGGGGTGGGTTTATATTCTCATTTCTTCTTAAATCTTGGTTACTTGTGGAACAAGCTGATTATACCATAGACATGATGTTTTTACTAAACCTGTAGCCTTTCTGAATGTGAGGACTGTAGGAGAATAGAAAAATGGTTTTCTAATAATTTTGTCTTATGACCATCATAAAAAAGCACATAGCTATGTGGTAATTTATGATAGTACATCTGCTGAACTACAGGAGCTTGGAAAATCTATCCTGCTAATGGTGTCCTAAACTAAAATTATTATGCATTCATTAAGTTGCAATAAATAGAAGAAGAGCTAATGCATTAAAGTTAATAGGGCTGCTGGAGATATTTACAGTGAATAACAGTATGAATAGTGCTCAAATAGATATGAATCTCACTGGGAAATCCATTTCAGTATAAAGCTTGTAAAAAGTGAAGAGTGAGAAAGCAATGGATTGGTGCTCATGACAGGCTACTAAAAAAAATGTGTCACTTGACAATGAACTCATTTCTGGGTGCATCCATTACTTTTCAAAGCTATTTTCAGATATATAATTACAGTATATATCCTTCTTATTCCTCAGATGGTGCAATTTCTATCACTTTTGAAAAATCTACCTAAATACAGTATGCTTAATGACAAAGGAATATTTTGATGATATGGAAAAAGTAGACCTGAAATGAAAGTCATTAATGATGTCCATATTTTTGTAACAAAGCCATAGACTGCAATTGCTGTAATTAGAACAGTAATAAAATATCCCTCCCAAATCATGTGTCATTAGACCTATTAAATGTTTGTTAAATTCTCTTTCATACGTATTATTGAATAATAATTTAACATTAAACTTCCTCATCAATCTAAACTAAAATTAATTTTCAGTTGTTTTGCAGAAAGTGTTCTCTAAGGACAAATAGCCCAATAACTAATGCTTGCACATATATTTTTTGCCTAGCCTGCCCTCTGTATTAAGAAATCTCTGCTTGTATACATCTCAGTTTTGCTTCTGTGAATTATTCTCTCCCTCTCTAAGTATTATTAACATTTCTATTATATTTTCTGTAGAAAAAAATATTTCATAAATGAAGGATGCACCTTTCCCCCACCTTTTCCACTCTTAAAATTGATGTCCCTATGATTTAAAGTACTGTATGTTTTGCTGAACTTTTTCTAAAAGAAGTCAAAATTTGGGATTTAAGACAAGCATTATCTTCTAATTTTTAAGGTTGAAGTAACTCAGATAATATGTGTAAAGGTTAATGCCTTATATACTTACATGACAAGAGTACTGCCTGTAGGGAGGAAGTTGATACACAAGGGAAATAAAGCTAGAAATAACAGTAAGACAAAACACTTAAAGACACTAGACAAGATGGGTTACTATATAAAATGTGTGAATGTACACATACGGAAAATAAATGGTATGGTTGCAGTCACATTCTTTAGTTCTATTCAAACTCTAGCATTTACCTAAGAAGAGTCACACATCTCTATGACAGACCTTTCCATGCCTCCAGAGTCAGTTTACCTACGATCTATAGTTGTGTTACAAAAACCTCTATAAAGTGGCACATAATTGAGATTTTAAATATGTGTTTCTTTCTGGTAGTATTACACTGGTTTTTTTGTGGTTTTTTTTATAATTATTATTTTATGAAAACAGAGATTATTTTAACATATTGTACTATACCATGAAGAAAGAACTGCTTAAACCACTGTAGGTTGTTCATGCCCACACTTTCCTGAAATACTGCCCGGCTGAATAGCTACTAGAAATTATCAAATACAAGTTATAATAAACAATGCATTTGTTACTAAAGCATACAGAATTTTTCAGCCAGAACACCCTATCATGTGCTAATCCCATTACTTTAACCACCTTACTAATATCCCACTACAGCACTTCATCTATTGAAATCTAGTGTGGTACTTGAAATCTGGAGGTCAAAAGGAAACACGCCTTATATTTTAAATCAAGAATTTATTGTTAATATAACTGAAAGTTGAACAATCTAATAAAAAATAATAATAATTAGAAATATCAGTCCAGGTCATATGGTTTTGGAATAAGAAAGCAAAAAATACAGTAAAGAATATCTTTGTAGAAAAGATCTCAATATTGACACAAGGGAAATGGTTACACAACAATTCCTACTTATTTACCCCATTCTCTGCTGTTGTACAAAGCTTTCCCTGGCCCTTCTGGGTCTGAGAATTCCTGGTGTCATTCTAAGCATCCCATTACAGCGAGTGGGCAATCTCTTGCCCAGGATTGTGATTCCAATTGTCTGTTCTCCAGCTGTAAGGTCCACTTCAGCCTAATCCTTTTTTAATGTTTTCTACCTTTCTTTTAGATCTTTCTCTTTGTTGATCTTCATCTTCACATTTTATCCATGTTTTTAAATGTGGAATGTCTCACTACAGTGCCTACTCGCTCTTTGTTATCCTTGGCATGCTTAAAACTGGTTTTTGATCATTTCTCAGCTATGCATTTCTTTACCTTATTATAGATCAATTGTTGACAGCTCTGGGCTCTCCAATGTCATCCATCCCTTTTCTTATCAGCCCATGGCAGCATTCCTCTGCACTGCATCCTCTATCCCCACTTTTGAGGTATCTACCATTTGACATCTTTACCTTTGTTTTAATCAACTCAAGCAAAGATTTAGCCAGGCCAAGAGAAGTTCAGGCAAAATCTGACAGGTTCACAGACCTTGCAAAGTATGACAACTGTCATATACATTCATTACATAATACTTCACAAATTTCTTCATGTTATATTTTTACTTAATACTATTCTTCATGTACGCAATATTGTCATTCTTCAGAGACATTTTTTTTTTTTCTTTTCCTTTAATTTAAGTGTCTCTCTATTTTGCAGCTGAAGCAGTGTGCTTTAGCCCCTGTGGCTTTTACCTGCATAGTTTCTCATGTTAGTACCTACATTTATAATAAGTGTTTTGCAACACATGGACTTCCAATATCTAGCTAAAGACCACATTTTCACTCAAACTATAAATGAAAAAATCGTTGTATTGCAGATAATAGTAGTGTACATTGCATATGGTCTTAAACATCAACAGAAGGTACTGCAGTTATTTCTAAACATTATTTATCACAACATAATATCCTTGCTTTCTCCATGAACATCCATACTTTTCAGGAATTCATTTATTTAGTGAATAATGTAAATTATTTTTGGATCAACCTTGTTCTTTCACTTTTTTTAATCCTTTAAATTAAAACCAAACCCAAACCTGAAAACAAACAAACAACAACTTTTTTTTTTTTTTTAAATGTGAAAGTTACATCTAGAAAACAGCTATATTTAATGAGAAGCACTACCATCATGAAACCGTTCCAACAGATTGCTGTCAAGCAGCCCAGGCACATAATTATCTTTCAAATTATCTCATTTATGATAAGCAAGGTACCTTTTAACTGTGCATTAGTCTTCCTTTAAATAGAGTTATTTAAAAGTCATATAATGTACACTTAATATTATAATGTGGACACACTTTACACTTTATTTCTGCATGAAGCACTTCTTTGAGAAAATAGAAACAAACTAGATCCATAGAAATCCCAAAATCTGTCCCCTGACTGGAGGCTTACAGCTTTCCTCTCTTGTGTCTCTTCTATGGCACCTCAAAGTTCATAATTACTCTCACCTTTTTTTTCCCCCCTCTATGTTCTGTTCCTAATAAATTAATATATGCATTTTCACTAAAAAAAAAAAAAAAATAAAAAAAAAAAAAGACAAAACCCTGATGTTTCTGACAGAGTACAGTGACATGTGCTTTCACTACTGAAATTGTAACCTATATCAGGAAGCAGCGGGAAATCAGACTCTAGTGGTGACCTTTGTATTTTTCTTTCTCTTTTAAATTCAAATTAATTCCCTTATTAAAGTTACATTAGGTGGAGACCAAGTATTGTGTGTGCAGGAACTTTGATTTTTGCCTTTTGTAGATTTGTTTCACAATCTTAACATAAGCATGTGAGTTATACCTATATAATTTCTGTCTTGTCTGTCCCACTTGTGTGCAGAATATCATTATTAATCTATTAGTCTTTCTGTTTTTCATGCAAATCTGCATTGAATCTATGTAGGCATTTTTTTATTAATCTTTAAATTTTAACTGGTGTGTAAGACCACAGTTCCTTTCCTCCCTTACTGTTTTGTTCTATAAGAAACACCTGGAGCAAGTTTTATAAATTCATTGAATCGTCAGGAGCCAGGCATATTTCAAATGAAATACCTGCAGTGTCATAGTTTTCTGTAACTTGTTACTTTTAATTCAAATAATTTCCCCTCTTTTGACCTGACCCATAAAGTTCCAAAATTCCCATCATTTCAAGGAAATTTCAGCCAGTGGATACAGAGATGTGGCAAGGCAGCAAATGTTTTGGAAGAAGCTGTCTGTATGCACATATGTGTGCATCTGCTGTAGGTATTGAGAAGCTGAGATACTTAATACAGTAATGCTACAAACTTAACTTGTGACATGATTGACATGACAGAGTCTTGTGATAATTCCCACGGCATCAATGTTGATACAGACATTTTTTGGTCAACAGAGATGCGTAGGGAAAAAAGAGAGGAAATGTTGCTCTACATGTGAAAGATGCATGTTCATGATCTCAAGTTTATAAAGTGAATATGAAAATACATCTGTTGAAAGACTCAATAATAAAACATATATAAGCAAACATTTAGTCATGATGGCCTTTTATTAGAAATACTCAATGATCTCCAGATCCCTTCCAATCTGTACCATTCTGTACCTACCGGGAAGCTTAATGAGGGGTTTCTGTGACTAGTTAGTAGAGCTGTCAGAAGCAAGAGTCTTAGTGTCAATGGAGAACATCATTTGATGAGAAATTTGTGTTATAGAAATTAAACTTTTTTAAACCCGTGAAATCTTTACAGCAACTTCCTGAATTTTGTTGTGAAGAAAACAGTCAGAGGAAAAGTGCTTCTACATTTTGCAATCTCAGAGAGGAATTTGTGGAGAGTGTGAGGGCAGATGGTAGTTTGGGTAAGATAATGGAGAATTGGATAAGTTCACGACTATTATGAAAAATAAAGAGAAAAGCAACAAAGGAATGACAGTGAACTTCACTATGGTGTCCTTCAATAAATCCAAAGTCCAGATCTTACCAGAAGAAAGACTGAATGACTAAGATAGTGAAGCAAATGCACAAAACCAATATTATTCTTATTCAGAGAAATAATGAGATGTGCAATAAAAACCAGCTTGGTGCTTCACGAGCTTTTCTTCACTGATCTCAAACATAAAAACTGCGCTGAATGTAGAAATGGGCATAGTACATTATAATAAGTATTAAAATGTATACATGGAGAAAATCAGTAAGAATACAGCATAAAATCAAAAACAACTAACAAGGAATAGCAAGTGTAACAAGTATTAATTCCTTATGTATATAAGCATTAAGAGAAGGAAAAAAGAAAAGGGTAGCCTGTAATTAAGCAGACAGGAAATGCAACAAATTGCTCTGTAAAATCTTAAATATTTAGGGTTTTTTTTTTTTCACTTAAATGAAAAAAGAGAGATTTCAGGAGAAGGCAAGTAACCAACACTAGTGACAAGAAGATAACAGGGAATAAGTCAAAGAAATAAGGAAGAAAACAGATTAGAAAGTATCTGAGAGGTAACAAGAAGATTGCAATATGTCAAGAAAAAACATAAATCAATTAAAGAAATTCCACAGTCTGAAGAAAATCAGAAGTTGAGAGTGGGTATACTCAAGAGTGGGAAGCAGCTTGTATGCTTGCTTCAATTTTACTCATCTCCAGGTATCACTTTATGGCCACCTGTTGGAGTTACTGTGTTAAATGGACCTTTATCCTATCGCAGTGTGGCCATTCCTCTAGTAAAGTATTTGTAGGTGCAGTATTCCCTCAGAAAAAACTAGAAACATCAAAAGCCAGAGTTAACTGCTGTCACGCACACAAAAGCATATAGACCTTACACTGCCATGTATTAACACTGAGATTGTCTGCTAAGTGGGAACTATACTTCTGCTTCTAATGTAAAGCGTTAGCCTGGAGCATTGCAACATGCTCAGCTGAAAAGGGATCACAAAACCACAACAGCAAAATCAAACAAGCAAGCAAGCATACAGAGAAGGGTAGAAATATGGTTTAAATGGATTGCTTATTCCAAACAGGCTAAAACTTTAAGAAGGAAGAACAGTTGGGCTTGGCTGGTTTTAGTTCGTAAGTAAATATAAGGTAATTGTAAAGAAGAAATCAAATCAAGTGTCTACTTAGAACAACAGCAGAAATAAAAGGAATAAATTTCAGCTGAAGAGATTCAGGGTAAACATTAAGGAATATTTTTTAATTTTATATGGATACTTAAACAATGGAAAAATTGCTATTGGACATTCTGACACATATATTGGTGCCAAACATTGTGAGGAATGGTTAGAAGCAGTTGAACTTGCTGCAGGATTGGGGGACTAGCCTAGATGGATTGTAGAGATCATGGGATCAAGGATTCATAGAGTCATAGAATGGTAGGGGTTGGAAGGGACTTCTGGAGATTGTCAAGTCCAATCTCCCTTTCAAAGCAGGATCACCTAGGTCAGGCCACACAGGAGCATGTCCAGGCGGGTTTTGCAAGTTTCCAGATAGAGATAATGCAATCATGAGTAAAGTTATGCTAAATCCCTTCTAATTTTTTTTTTCCCCTGATTTTTCTAACCACCTTCCTTTGGTGTAATTCCATATGTTGTTGAAAATGTAAAGAGGGTTCTATAAAAATTGTCGTACCTGTATAGAGTAAGGAAGTACAACATATGAATGCTAACAAGCTCTTACTAGAGAAATTATATACAGATAGTATCATTCTTTTTTATGTCATTCTCTGGCAAGAAAAAATACAAGCAACCAACTGCTGAGACCGCATGAAGTTATGATACAATCTATTACTGGTTTCATACATGCCATCACTCACAGAAATCTTGCCTGGATCAGTTGTTCATTAATTCTTTACATAGCTATCTAAATGCCATCTGAAGAGTTCTAACTGTTTCATAGTTTCAGTGTACCTATTATTAACAAAAGGTGCAAGACCCAGGGCTGTTCTGAAAATTCTTTAAGAATGATTCCACCCCACATGTGGTTAATGTTAATATTTTTTGATATAGATTTATTGTTTTCTAGAATATGTACCTAGACATTGAAAAGTGCATTCAAAAGTGCTTAGGAGAAATGTTATGCTGTTATTAACAATGCAGTTAGAGTTATAACTTTTATGTCTTCTGAGTGAAAAAACACTACCCTCTAATCAACTGCTAAAAAATAAAACAACACTGAATGTAGTTAATTCTCGAGTCCAAAATTAAAATAAAAAATAAATGGATGTGTCAAATGAATGTGATTTTTCATCTTTCCTAAATTAAAGCAACATCATTATATTCTGCTTTAGTAGTATTTTTAAGCATAATGTTAAAATCAAGTGGTTAAGCAGAAACAGAGCGTTTCTTCATACTAGATTAAGCCAAACAAACCCATTCTTGCAATAAACCCCATGCTAGCAATAAAACAAAACAAATTTAATAAAGTGCAAGTCTTACTTATTCTTCTCCTTACATTATTAATAGAATAACTTCCTCCTTTTCTAATTTCATAGCTTATTGTTCAGAAATCAGACCTATTATATTTAATATGCTATAATTCACCTTTGTCATGTAATTATGAATTTGGCTTTATGTATTAAATTGTAATTACACATAAGAGAAAGCATAACTTAGGTGTAATTGCATTATGAACTCTATGTACCTAGTTCATAGTTACTGTCAGTGTATTGTAAAGAATTCTTAGGATATTAAAATAAAGATATCTTGAAGCATTCAAAATATATTGAAACCTGAAATATCTTCTTTATTTTAGATGTCTTCACTATTTCCAGTATGCCTTCTCTAAAATTTAAAGTAAATCTCTGTATTTACATGTATGTTCTTGTGAACATAACACTTTTGTATATTATACAGTTGAAATGATTTTTTTTTTCTGCCATTAAATATCATTTATGCTAAAGAAAAAGGAGACTGGAGCTTGCACTCGTACCACTTCAAAAGGAATGATTGGGAAAAAAAGTTTTGATTTAGACAAAAGAGGGAAATAAACTATACATTATCTTTGCACTGTTTCATCATTGTTTTTGCATTATTTTGTGTGAACTTCAATATCAAAAGCTATAACAAGGAATGTAACCCCAGCATACTTCCAAGGATGTTACTTCATGGGAAAAAACACCTCTATTCAAATCACATAGTGGCTGTATTTGCATAGGCTTACTTTTACTTTGTAAACTGGTTCTACATTCACATAGTTTCAAAGATAGCAGTTTTGTTGTAGACATCACTAAAAGCAAAAAAAATTAAATTTGATATATATGGAAAAAGAATCACAGGAAAGCTATCAAACTTTAGAATATTTCTGCTATTTTTTTTTTTTCTTTTAAATTTGTGCAGCTATCTGCATCTGTGTTATCTGCATGGACTCAAAAACATTATTAAGGGAAAACTATGTTATTATTTACTGTTACAGAGTTTATCTCTTATTATGGAAGATGCCTGTCATAATTTCTCACTACTAAGCACTGCAGACCTACCTAGGTACTGTTGTTTCTTTATATTAATGTCTGTGAAAATGAAGAAACTGGAAAATGAGAAACTGGTTCTAAACTAGGATATCCAGGACATATTTATACACACACATATATAACAAAATTAATTTCTGATATAACCTTCTTCTACTACAACAAATAACTGCAAAACCCAAGCACAATTTAAGTTCAGTTTGACTCAAAGTGTAAAACACTGAGTATTACATAATAATGTTCTACAGACTTTTTAGAAATAAGACAGGGAATACAAATGCAAGTGAGGGATAAGTCATATAGCCTTGCAAACCTAAAGTTTTTGTTAACATTGGTTAAAATTTGAGTAACACTTTCAAGGGATGAAATGCAAATTTTTATTTTTGTTTTTATGTAATAATGTGAATGGAATGCCTGTGTATTGTAAGATCTTTTTCACTGACTGAAGTTTTATGGCACAGTAATACATCAGACTATGTCTTTCCTGTTTCTCAGATAAAATTTTCAGACTTGACTAATTTTTCAAAGTAGTCAACAAAACTTCACTAAAATAAAAGAAAAGGCATTTTAAGTGTCTGTATGTGATTTGCTGATGAAAGAACTCTGGTTCAAATTTTAAATATCTAGCTTTAAAGATCATTAGTGATCTTTGAAAAGAAAGAAAAAAACAAACAAAAAATAAAATATCTGTCCACAAAAATTTCACTCCTAAGTTACTGAGATGTTTCTGGCAATCCTGCCCTTTTTATAAAGCAAAGATGTACATGATAAGATTACTCTGGCTGACCTTTTTAACAAAATCAAAAGCAAACACTTCCATGGAATGTTATCATTTACCTCATCAGTACAGCAGCTATTACTTTAATTAAAAGATTCATGCTCATACTGTGACTTTCTTTAAGTAATAGTAAGACCTTCACAGAATCAGTGAGCGGTTGAGGCTGGAAGACACCATTGGAGGTCACCTGCTCCAACCCCTCTGCTACAGCAAGACCACCTTACAAGCTGTTGCTCAGGAATGTGTCCAGATGGCTTTGGAGTATCTAGAAGGTTGGAGACTCCACCACCTCCCTGAACAACCTGTGCTGGTGCTCAGTCACCCTCACAGTAAAAAAGTGCTTTCTGATGTTCAGAGGCAACCTTCTGTGTTTAAGTTTGTGCTCATTGCCTCTGGTCCTGTCACTGGGAAGCACTGAAGAAAGCCTGGATCCATCCTTTTTACACCCTCCCTATGGATTCTTGTAGACATTGACAAGATTCTCTGGAGCCTTCCCTTCTCCAGACTGAACAGTCCCAGCTCTCTCAGACTTCCCTCACAGCAGAGATGCTCCGGTCCCTTCATCATCTTTGTGGCCCTTCATAGGCCCTACTCTC
>WTSP01003236.1:0-60656 GCA_025331215.1 Actenoides lindsayi
AGGAAGAATTTCTTCACCATGAGGGTGGTGATACACTGGAACAGGTTGCCCAGAGAGGTGGTGGAAGCCCCATCCTTGGAAGTTTTTAAGACCAGACCGGATGGGGCTCTGAGCAACCTGATCTAGTGGGAGATGTCCCTGCCATTGGCAGGGGGTTTGGAACTAGATGATCTTTAAGGTCCATTCCAACCCTGACAATTCTGATTCTAAGATTTAAAGACTTTTCAGTTATGGGAAAATGTATTATATTGCTGTTAATGGAACATGATGCTAACATAAAGTTTTATCATTTACTTCACCATCAAAAAGAACTCCGGAAAATGTGATACTTCTGTTTTGGTTGGGTTTTTTGTGAACAAGATCACCTCAATACTTCATAGTCCTTGCTGAACACACTCTCACAAGGAGTTCAGAGACAATCCAGAATGCAGATGTAGAGACATACAATTCAAAAAGCATGTACTAATGAGGTTAAAATTTATAAAGTAACCTAGCTGTCTTGCAGATAATTGTGTTTAACAGTTTCATGATCAGACATAGATGTGAGCATAATATCAAAGAGCATTTATGCTTACAACAGTTGTATCTCATAATCTATTCTATTTATAATTTTTGTGGTACATTAACAATGACTTTTTTTTTAATTTTAAATAAAATCCCACTAAAAGGTTTTAAAGAAAAAAAATGTATCTTGAAATACTTGGCACAGAAGTCGTACTCATTTAGCTGTACTACTGGGACTTAAATATTTCCTGTTCTGAAAAAAAGAAGCTTGGAGAAATTCAAGCATCCAGGAGCTTAACCACTATTGATGAATATAGTTATCTTCACTACCTCCAGAACTGAAGAACTGTACTTCCCAAAACCTTTATCTTTAATCTGCCCTTGGACTGCAGTTTTTGTTGGCCCCAATAGGGAGAGGAACTTTAGACTCGTGAGTAGCTTCAGCAAGGTCAATGAGGCAACATACATGCTTTAAGTTTTAGTGCATGTTTAAGCATTTCACTGAATTCGTACCACGGTCTTTTTCTGAGCATTTATGCAAGAGGTAGGAGAAAATGTGTCAGTTAAAGTTATCTTTTCATTGGGGGGGGATGAATAAAATCTCTTTTGCTCAGTTGAGTTTCCCTGGGTGTTTCCACGTCTTTTCTGATGTGCTCTCTATGGTGCAACATTTTCTTTTTCTTCATAATTCAAGCATTCAAGACTTAGTTGTTACCCATACAAACTTTTATAAACCAAGCAAGAGCATAAATCTCACCAAGTTTTATTTATTATTCCTGCATATTGATTTAATACCTTTTCAAATGGTTTAACTAAATCAGCTCAAATTTGTAGTGCCTCAATTTAATTTCATTTGTGAGAACTTCCCAGAGATTGGAAGTCTCTAAACGAAATCTTCAATTCCTGCAGCCTGCTGCACACTGACAGACCCTTGTTGACCCTGGTGCAGCTCCACTGAAATCAGTGTGTATCTGCTCAGGCATACGTAGTTGCGAGATAAAGATTTTAACAAACAAATATAGAGAAAGTTCAAAATGACCAATTTTCAAAGGTGTTTGTAGTGCTCAGAAATTCAACTAGGTGGTTAAATTCAAAAGTATGCGTGCACATGTCCAAGAGGGCTCTCAATGTCTAATTTGTCTAAAATGCTTCTAGAGGTTTATAGCCCCCTGGAATGTTTGGGTACCAAACTATCTCAGCACATGTCTCCTTAAGTGACTGCAGTAGTACAGTGGGGTTTTTTAAGCATAAAAAGAACATGATCTTTGACTACTATCTGAATTCCTCTTTTATACTTGCTAATTATCACAACGTATACCTGTAAATACCACAGAAGTAGCTCTTCTTTTAAGGAAACTACTTTGTCTGACAGACTTTTTTTTGTTACATTACATCTCACTGTTTCATGACAACTCATCTTCCCAAAAATCATTGTAATGTCCAATACACAGGATTATGGTATTAAATCATGAGATAGTAACTAAGAAGAAGCTTACTTTGAAAAAAAAAAAAATAAACAAAAGGAAAAAAAAAAGGTAAGTGATAGTCGGACACTGAGATCTCCTGCAGTCTTTTGCAGAAGCATGGCAAGACAGAACTACAAAAAAACCCTAAATTCCAGTATTTAGGACTGTCTGGATTCAGACTGTCAGTTTGGCATTTGCACTGTCGCAAAAGGATAAATAAGCAATATTCTTGATTGCTTCCTGTGATTTTAACGAACGGTACTTTTTCTGCACTTTCCTGATTGTGGCTCTTGCTACAGATAAGCTTTGGCCACTAGGAATTTTTGAAACGTGCACAGATATTTATGCATAGAAATTAGTAACAGCTTTTCCTGATCTATTTTTTTTCAGTGCACAGTGTCAGAATGGTAGTGGCTCCTTTTGACCTTTATAAAGAAGAAAGGTCTCTTATGAAAGCATATATTCTTCTTTTAAACAGGAAGGGTGTAAACATAAGTAATGTGCCTGTGAACATTTTATGATCAAGATAACAACAAAGGATTTAGCTTCAGTATTCACCACACAAAGTAAATCTTTAACAGAGACGACTGTTTTGTGACTTCTTCAGCTGAATACAGTGGTGCTTATGCAAACCACTCCTTCAGTGCTGGCAGTCTTATGAGAACTCTCAGAAAACCTTTCCTGTCATTAGACATTCTCAGCTGGTCTCCAAGTGAAGGAGTATCCAGCCTGTTGTCAAAGAAAATGTCATCATAAGATTATGAGAAAAAGAGGAGTGAGGTAAAATTAAGTAATTCAGGGAAAATGGAATTCTGAGGAGGATGTGAAAAGTATATTAAAAAAGAAGTGAAGATCAGCATCTTGCTTAGTGCACATTTAAATATTCCTACAGGAAAGGAGAATATAAAATTGAACTACTGATCTCTTGAGGACCAGACCAGTGTAGAAAGGATATATTCTCTTTTTCTAAACAGACAGATGGTGTGTAGCTGAAAACAGAAAACAATTCCTACTTACTATCAGGAAAAAGTGTGGATACGCAATGAGCATCACCTTAAAAGCAGGCACTACAGTTTACATGTACTGATTTTTTCAACTTGGTGAAGCAACAGAAGTGAAATTTAAACTATCAGCTATAAATTAAGATATGGAAGGCTATGTCCAGGAGCATTTTCCTACTACAAACCCCAGGACTACCTATAGAAAAATGAATAAACTTCAAGGGTGTATTACTTTGAATAACCATGGGTTATTCATACAGTGGCTCACATGAAAAGCCCAAACTAACACTAGTTAAGACAGCTGTAGACAATACACACATACATAGATGATATATAGTTGTCCCTATATATTGTTTGGATCCTTAAGATTCATATCCTTTAACTGCTTTTCCTCTTTAAGGTGAAAAAAATTTAAGACCAGCAATGGTGAAGAGATCTGGCGAAACTCAAAAAGGAAATCTTTCTTCCAGGAGATAATCTGATATCAGATAGTAAGACAAAAACATTCATGCATACAATTACATAGCTAAACTATTACCTGGACATTACAATAGTCTACTTGCCAGTAGTGGTGCCTCAGAGCCCCAGCTATAGCCAAGAAAACCTAAGATACTCAGATGTCAAAGTTTTGATTTAAGTATGCAGTCTTAAACACTTGGGTTTGAATATTTTTACTTAAGTGACCTTCCCAAGGTCAGGAAAAATTTTATGCATAACTCTCTGTTGACTTACACCTACTCAATTCAGCACTTTAATACTACACTCCCTGCTGTTTAATCTTTTTTTCAATATGAAAGTTGTAACTAAAATCCTGAATTTGCCATGACTTATATAAATGCTGAATAGTATGTACCTAAAAAGTATGTGAAATTAAAGAGACATACGAGACCTCGATCAAGACATACACATGGAAGGGAATTTAAAAATACAGTTTACAGTCTGGGCAAGGTGGCCAGCTTCTCTTTACAAGGCATGGAGATAGCTGGGTAGTAAGAATGGGATTTCGGACATTCAGTGCACTGAGCAGAACGTTATGCAAGAAACCAACAGGAAATGATGGAAGAAAGACCAAATTCTACTGTCACTTATAAGACTAAAATGAATGTCACAGAAATCTGGAATTTAGAACATAAAATGCCTCCTGAACATACAAAATGCAAGTAAGATATCTCTACAGGCTAGCTCTACAGGAAAAGAGCAGTAGATCACTTTTCCTTAAAAAAATGTGGGGATTGGAGCTGTTACAATTAATCTGTTTCTTGATAGCTTGGTAATTAGAGCATTCTCTTGGGAAGTTGAAAATAGAGATTTGATTTCTCACAGTAACTGCTCAGACAGCTAGACTGCATGCAAGGTATTGTCTGCTCTTCCTGCTGAAGCTGGGCAATGAGAATCAGAAATGCAAGATTCATGATGCCAAAGAAAAAGCAAGAGGGATCCTCTCACCCAGTGAGAGAAGGACAATCTTCTGAGTAAACGAAAAGAGAGGAAAGGAGAGCCTGTGTTCCTGGCCCTAATACTACCCCTAACCTAGAGGCTGATAGTAATTTTTCAGCAAAAATTATTGGATAAAATATATAAACATATTGTGAACATAAAGAAAAGCTCAGAATTTCCAAGAGTTTTCTGTTGTGTTCACCATTGTCCAATGTGTTGTACTACCATCGTGCATTTACCCTAGGAAATGTACACACAGATACAGTCTATTAGTACACTCTTATCACTTCATTTATACGAGGATAAACATTTGTTCTAAACTATAACAGTCTTATAAAGGACAGGAATGAAAATAAATCTTTCTGAATCAAGCTAAGAATATATTCCTATGTTAATAGACTTATAGGGGTTCATTTTACGTTTTTTTAACAATTTATTTTTATGTGTAGCCAGGACATAGATTTTTATGCAGCCTAACATAATAGTAACTTCCACAATTTTATACATGGACATTGTTCCAATCTGCTGCTATTTGCATCATCCATTTAAAAGGAAGGTATCTAATTGCAAGGATTTTCTCTTTGCATTTTATTAAATAAAATCTACACACTACAAGAATAATAGACAGCCACCAAGGAAGTACCAGTGAAAAAAACAACCCCAAACAACCAACATTCTTGATTGAAATAGGTAGGCAAGAAATTACATTTAAATTTTAAACAGAAACAGAACATTTCCACCTATGCAGATAACAATTTTTTGAGATAAAACTGCTTTGACAAAACTGTGCAAATACAATGCTCCTGACTTCAAGCCCTTTTGAATTTAAGTGGAAATAACTGTAAGACTCCAAAAAGGGCAATGCTAAAATTACTAAATATAGACCCAACCACTGCAGTATAATTTTTCATGTTATGTTCTCTTCTTATCAATATATAGCAATAAAACAAAATAGCAATAAAGTTTGTTTGCAAACATGAGAAAAGCAAATAAAACAATACTGATAGCTAGTTAGTTAGCTTAACAGTCTTTTTTCTTGTGGAATAGTTTCCCTCAAACAAAAAGACTATATTGATCATCTCTTGCTCTTCTCTACAAATGATAGTATGCTTCCAGAAATCTGTTGTTAACCACTTTTTTTTCTTTTTTTGTGATAGAGCTGCATTCTTCAATGGTCTGAGAGCTGAAAACACATTTTTCAGCATAAATACCTTAACTTGACTACTGTGCCTCTTCATATAAGTAGATATAAGATCTAAGGTCAAGTCAAGATTCCCTAGAATTTCCCAGCACGGTCTCTTCCTTCCTTAAGATATGTGCATCTCGTCTCCAACTTCACTACATAAAACACAGAATCAGTGTGGCTTACTGCTTTATTCTTTCAGGCTCATGATTCCATAGTCACACATACACAGAACTATAGTTGCCAGCAAGATAAATAAGCAGTGACAAAATCTGCACTATTATTACTATAACTCTTTTCCAGAATTCCTTAAATTCTTGGGAATTCTTGAAGTGTATTTTTAGCCCTTAAAAAATGTCACATCTTACAGCTACTCAAAACACAAAGAGATGAAATACAGACCTCACATTTTCTCAAGTCTATCTTACGTTCAGGCATCTTTCACCATTCACCAACTTCTGCCCCTCTTGCCTCTTAAAAATCCAGGATCTAGGCTGGGATCTACCAGTATGATAAATTCTTCTGTGGATTCTCCAGTAATGGTTCCTTATCTCTGTACAGAGATCTAACCTGTTTGGGACTAGCTGTTTCTAAATTAATTTTATTTTCTTCTTTGAATTTTTTTTTTAGTATGTCTTGCTTTGGCAAACATTCTTCAAGTGATATATGTCTGTATTTCTAATACTTGTAACATGTGTGAATGTTATAGACTATTTTGTCAATTTCATACATAGTCCATTTGAATACAGTTCAATACATGCTTTAACTCTTTTATAAATAATAGAATATGCAAGACACTGAACCAAAAGGTATAATAGAAAGGTATTGTAAGAATATCTCTAAGAGAATGCAGACTGCTATGAATAAGTAACCTTCTCTGAGGATTGATGAGAACAGATGTTTATGTTCGTACTTATGTAGCTTTTTATAGATGGTTACAAATGAAAATGGATATATTAAGTTTCATTTCAAGCATACAACAGGCTGGAGAAAAATGATGACAAGTATCTGGGCAAGCCCTTTAGGTCTTAGAATAAGGCGGGACCATTCTTTCCCAGGGCCCCAGAACCATTTAAAATGATGAGGGTTTTTTTAATGATTTAATATAGTGAGTTGAGCTACATTCCATTAGATATAATTAGACCTAGACAGGAAAAGTAGATCTGAAAAGCTAATGAAATATTATTCAGATTGAATCTAAGATTGTTGATTAGGATAAAGCTAACCCTGATTAGTATAAACAAGATAGGTGTTAGAGACCTTCTTTTTCTTTTAATTTCATTTTTATGTTAGTCTGAGGAGAGTCATAACTTACCATTTACTCAAAGGAGGTACACCTGGAAATAAAATTTCCTTTTTACTTCCAAATAATTTTGCCTTTCATCCTGTTATACTTTCAAAGTCTTCATCATTTTACATCTTCTATACCTGTATTCTCATTTCATTATATATACTCCACATGACTCCTAAGACTCACCACAATCCTCCTCCATATGGTAAGTGCTCATTTTGCAATGAATTGGCACAAGATCAGTGCTCTGCACTGAGTCCCACTTAAGCTCCATCATAATTTCTTCAAACAGTTCATAGCTATATAAACCCCTACGTTGAGGGATTAAGTAAGATCTAAGTGATGTATAGATTTTGTGCTGGCCTTTCACACAGCAGTGAATTCCATCTTCTATCTAGTCCCACTCTCAGCTTTATACTTTCTTCGTACTACTTCTTAACGCTTTCATCAGCTTCCCAAATCCTATGCGTCAAGCCATTGCTGAATCCTCATACAAATCTCCCTTTAAACCTATTTCTTTCAAAAAATTGCCCTTGCTTCCAATGTCTAAATACATGATGCTTTAGGGATTTCAAAAGTGCTCTGTTTAAAAAAAGCTTTCTGCAGAAACAATGAAGAAGAGTTGCTAAACTTTTTACGTGTCCCAAAGTAAACTTCAGCGTTGGTCTTCAGATAGTGAATTAATGACATGAGCTGCTTTTAGGTCACTACTTTCACTATACTCTTTCAATATAGACTTTGAAAGTTTGCAAATGGAATTTGAGAAGCCCAAAATAATGCTAATATGTGAAAGGTCTTCCAGAAACTCGACATGTGCAATCTGAATACTTCTATTAGTCATCTTTGCTTTCAGAGAAATGTTGTACTTTAATCTAGAAGTATTCCTGGAATGTAGCAGCTTGAGATATATATTAATATTGCCTTAGATTTATTATATTCCACCAAAATGTTTATCAAATTATGTCATGCAGTATTTCTCACGTGGCAACTAATCTGGAAAGTATCCTGTGGGTAATAGCCTACACTACTAACTTTTAAAAGGGACACCTCATCTGCCTCTAGGCAGATCTGAAACCTGAAAAAACAGAACTCTTTTAATAAATAACTTGGGATGACATTTTCTGACCAGGTGAGTAGCAACAAATTGTCACAGTAATAAATTAAATGATACCAACCCCTTAGATACTGATAAAACTGTATTATATATATAGAAAACACATACTTAGGATATTAGCTTAATTTATGCTGTGGTAGAAATATACAAGCAGAGGTCATTAGGTGGGTAGAATCCAGTGACAGATATCCACTTGATTAGTGGGCATATTTGGGCTTTCGATTATTCCTGTTAATGAATTTTTTGAAAATGGACAGCCAAGAGCACAGCTACTTTTTGTAGTCTGTGTTGCTGTAGGAGCACACAATGACATAATTGCATTCTATTTCCAGCCAAAGGATAGAAGTTACTTCAGATTTATCAGACATAATTTCTATCAATGTTATTTCAGATTATATTTTAATTCATTCTTCTAATCCATCTACAAAAGACTATTAGTCACAACTAATTTACTAATACAGCTCTATTATAAGAAGTGCTTTCTGAAGTAATTCTGATTTTAATTAATCTCCATTGTGCTCTCAGTCCAGATCTTAGAGTGACAGACTCACAAATAAAAATAGACAATGAAATACACAAATACAAATCCTCTCATTTAAATATGCCAAAACAGAGAATTTTGTATCTTACATACTAACATCTCTGTAATTCTTTTTTCTTCATGGTTACATAGCTTTGCAAGAGATATTCCATTTCTTCCTACCTTCAATGAGTCTCTCACAGCAGCAGTTTGTGGCAAGGGTTAGGGAATTTAAGTTATTAGGTGTTAATACAAAGAAGAAATCTGGGTTTGTGCTAAAGTTGTAATTGAAGCACAGCTGGAAATCAAGGATATTATGTACCTGTGTGCACATCCAGTGCACTTAGTCATTAATTCCCTGAGTGGCCTAGGAACACCCTGCCTAGTAATCTCTGAACAGCGGTAACAAGCTGATGGGAGACAACGGACCAACTTAAGAGGCAACTGTCTGTCTGACTGCCTCACCAGCTTCACAACAAAGTGCTTCACTAATTGTTTCGGGAGCTCTCCAGGAAGGACTCTCAGTCCTGGAGAGTCCTGCAGGCAGCTCCTGCTGCGCCTAGACCAACTAGCAGACACTACTTGTATGCTTCAAAGTGCTGATTAACCTCCTGGGTGGACAACCTGGCAGCATGAGACCCCTCAGGCAGTTTCTGCTGCAGAACTCACCAAAATGGACATGGATAATATACTTGTAAATCATCAGTAGAAACTGTCTCGGCAGATGAAGAAATGCTGATGCAGGACATTCCTTTGCACATAATTGAGACAATAAAGGGATGTTTAGTAACTAATTGCTAATAATTGGAAGCAACGGATCCTTCACATGCTGTATTGGTCACATAGGACCAGCTAATAATAAAAACTCGGCAAAAAAGCATTTTGGGAAGCCTCATATGATTAACTGAAGCCACCACTGCAGAACCCTTGTCCACGTCCACTTGGATAATGACTAGCCATCTCATTTGAGAGATTTGATTCCTCTTGGAAGTACTACCCTATGCCAAAAAACCCCACAGTTAAAAGAGAGGCAGGGGGTACAGGGGGTGGAGTAAGGTACTTCTGTGTTCTTTTCACCAAGTTTTCAGTGTCTACGCTACAGATTTCCAGGAAAACTGGACATTTATTTTAGAAACTGAAAGAAAAAAAACAAAACAAACCAAACAAAATGAAACATGCTCAATAGTTCACTTTAAATTAGACTCTTGTTTTTCTGGTGAATGACCAGTGCTCAGAAAAGCTGTGAATTGTACTTAAAAGAAGACAAACAAAATCAGACAAAATCAGAACAAACCTCTCTATTCATCCTACTTTGGTTTGAAATATTTTGAGAGCATGTAAACTCTGCAACCTGTAATAGATTTTTTTCTTTTCTTTTTGCAAACCAGGAAGATGACAACACCTAGCAAAACAAAAGTATTGATTACCATCAGAAAATTCGAAGGGAGCATAAACTTTAAGTTAGCTGCCTTTTCTGATTCATCACAATCTGAGTATCGATACAAATATAAATGAAACCTTGTAAAACTAAGATTTATTTTCAACATCGTCTTTCCTGCAGGATCTGCAGAAATCAGCATGTCCCTTCTTCACGAGTTTCTCTGAGCTCCTAAGTTTATTGGAAACATTTTTTTTGATGAAGCTTCAGATGCAGAAGCTTACTGCAAAAACCAACAAAATCCGCTACTAGAGATAAATAAAAACCTGTCAATAGCGTTTATTGCCAAAACCAGTAAGACTTACTTAACCTGAATTAAATGCAAAAATATTACTGTGCTGAGTAAAGCAGGCTGAAAATTTCCAAGCACTACTATTTTTAGAATGTGGTGGTTAATAATACATTTTGTTGTTTTGTAAAAAGTACTTTGCAACAACATTTCTATAATGCTGTTTTTTAGTATAAACTATGGTCTAAGCCTTCTTATTTTTCATCTTGAAAAACTGTGCTATTTTTCAGTAAAAGTATCTCATGGAGAGAAAAAGACGATGGGATGCTTTCCAACTAGCAACACAACTATTAAGAGAGTGAGACATTAAGATCCCTCCAGACAGTTCTTTTTTCTCTTTTATGATAACGAGAATATAAAAACGTAAGAACTTAATTAACTTTAAGTTTTTAATTATAGGTATACTTTAATGAGCTGACAACTCTGAATGCATGATGAGTAAAGAATTATCTTTTTCCCTTTCAGACTTCATCTTGGTTTTGTTTTGGGGTTTTGTCCTGTTGGGGTTTTTATTTTTTGCATGATCCACAATCTGAGCAGCAGAATATACAAGGGGATAAATGAATATCTGCTTAATAACTTAAATGTTTTTTTAAGTACTGGATATGTCTTGGCCTGGGATGCAAGAAAACAAACATATCTTTTCAGGCAATTTTATCTGAGGGTTACTTTTATCAATTACAAAATGTAAGGTTAGGCAACAGGGAAAAAATACAAAGAATTTGCCATTTTCCCTATTTATAGCTATACAGCTTCCTATTTAAACATCTGCAGTCAAGATGAATATTTAAGAAAATAATGTCAGATAAATTAAGTCAGATCAGTAAGTTCTGTCATCTTTTTCTTCTTGAAGAGTCTCCATTTAAATTAATGTCATTTTTCAACATCCAACTTCTAAATATCTTCAGAGGAATTGTTTTTATTTGGGGTAATAATAAATACCTAGCAGTGCTCATTCCTTATTTGCAATACTAGTTTTCTGTTCAAAATACGTCTTGTGCAGTATCTTTCAAAAAGTCTATTATATAAGTTAATAAAAATGTGCCAGAAAGTAAATATTTTATTCAAAACATATACGTAACCCTGTTTTGTTTTATGTGATATTTCCCCTTTTAAAGTTTACTACAATTTATCACACTGGAGTGAGTTCTGACACCATTATGATGTCAACATACATAATCTATTTAAGGTGGTGTTTTCAAAGTTTAAATGAGCACATGTCTAGAAATTATGTGTTTAAATACTGAAATTTAAATATTTAAGAAAATGTTCTTTCGGAAGATGTCATATTAGGAGAGAAGCAAAAAGAACTAACTCACCAGTGCTTTGGGAATCAACATCTCTGGAAGCTCTCTGTGTACTCCTTAACAGGGGGACAAGACTTCTATGATTAACTAATGCTTCAAAAGTAATGTGTATAAGTTAAAGTGCATTAATCCCCCATGTGGACATTCATTCAAGACTAAAGCGGCCTTAATTTCCTGTATCTTAATCCTTCTCAAAGGAGCTAGAGCAAGCTATAGTGACTTTACTTCTGAGCAAGAACATCCATATGGGAGTTTAACGCTCTTTAACTTCTGCACAATAACTTCATTGATTTAGTAACATTTGCTAGGCACTCACTGTGTAGAAAAGCTTTTAGATGCAAAGGAAATAGTATCACTGCTGTAGGATCTCTTCCACCATTCCCTGCCTTTGCTAATTGAGGATACTACTGCATTACATTCTGCCATGTTTCAGTAGAAAGCAATGGACCAAAAAACCAAAGCAGGCTGGATGTAGAGTCTACGCAGAGAGGAACTGAGAGTAAGGACTATGGGTTCTGATTTGGCCTTGTTTCTGACCTACCATGTGGCTATCTTAATAATGCTTCCCCCTCTTAACCTCTGATTCCCTGACTATAAAACTGAACTACATTTTACTTCCTATCCACTTGTTTCTGGTATACATACAGTTTTCCCACACCATAAATTTCCTCGCAGCTTATACATGTACCCCGAGTAGAGACTAGAAAAGATGAAATCCAGGCACAGGTGCAAGCCTGCAGTGCAGCTGTGATTTTCTACATATGTCTGATCAGCACAATTTAAAACTTTGGTTTACAAATGTAACATGTGACGGCAAGATTAGTTCACAATCCCTACAAATCAAAGTCACAAATTAGAACCAGATACCATGTGACACTAAGCTATTTCAATTACAGTTTTAAAAATCAATACATGTGGTCATTTGAGTTTCTTGACAAAATGTTGCTCACATAGCACACGTGAGCCTAATGGTGCAATTCATATGAGAGTTGTCAAAAGATGATTCATGTTTATGCATACAGTCAATGATTTTTTTAAAGGTTTTTGTTCCGTTCTTTTGGGGATAATATTCTTAGTGCTGTTATAAGGAAGGAAATCTACTTAAGTTGATCTTGCACAAAATTCCCCAAATGAACTGGACAGCATGAAAATTTGCCTTATTTTATTTTGCATTGCACACTCTAAAGAGACTGATGTCCTTCAGAAACAGGAAATGCACCGTATGTTCCTGGTACTACCACTGGATGGGCATAATACTAGTTCCAGCCTTCATGTACAGCCTCTATTGCTACTACTTCTCTGGGAAAAGTTCCTGAGAACAGCTCAGCTTTTCCAGGGGAGCCTTGAACTCACCATCAGCTTGCACCAAAAGCAAAGGAAAGAAGTTTTAAGTCTACCTAGCCTGTTCACAGCTGCTGTTTTTTCTTAAGTGTAATTTCTCCATATACATCTTCAGTATCATTCATAACTACATCATTTGGTGATGTCATTCCCATTCCCAATGGTTTTACCACTGCTGAAAAACAAGAATACCCATTCATAATGGGTAGTGCACAGCAGCTCTGATCTCAGCAAGCTCAGACCTGATCTCTCCTTTGCTTATATAAGGTTAGTCAGTAGCCAGGAAAAAATAGTAACCTTATTTCATATCCCGTTATTTTACTTTTTATTGCTTCAGCTCATTATCTTTTTATCATTGCTTTTTCAACTTTTCATCAGATTCAGCCTGCTTCAGACACCTCCCTTCTCCACAACTTCTTTACTCAGCCTACAAACTTCCAACATACAAATGTGAAAGTACTGCAACAATTCAAAGAAACATGACTCTGACTCCTAATTTTTAGTGACTGTGATACATGGCATGCTTACCCCTCCCTACTACTGTTTTCCTCCAATTCTCCAAACTCCAACCACCACCAATTTTTGTAAACATATCTCATGGTATGTTTCTACGGATATCCCAATTCTGGCAGCCTTTGAGTACATGCTTAACTCTACTCATGTACTCTACTCTGAAGTATTTCTGCCTTTATCTGGCCAATGCTACATCTCCACAATTATTCATCTATTTGTCTTCTATTAAGGACCCTTTAAGGGGAAAACGTTGAAGATCAAACGTCTCAAAGCTGTTAACTCTTAGTGACATTTGGCTTAGTCGAGAGATAGTAAGAAAACCTTAGAACAACTGACTTATCTTGTATTTTTTTTATATGCATATCACTACAGAATACAAGGTCCAGCAAAACATACATTACACTCTGAGGAGAATTTAAAGTATGTACATAAGGAGCAGGGGAGAATGTGTACATCTCCCCGAGTAAACAGTTGTTTACTAGCAACTTAAGTGCAGGAGAAATGAAGGAATTCCTGTGAAATGAAGGAATATTTCTACATAGTTTCCAAAGGGAAACAAACGTTGTTCTAATAATGAGGTTGGCCAGAAAGTCTCCCCACTGAAGAAAATAGGCCTTCTGAAGAGTAAAGGATTAAAACAGCCTAGACCCTCAAGAAGATCCGAATGGGAGATACAGAGCATGCACAAGGCCCCATCTTCCATCTTGACAGGAGGAAGGTGGCAATTGGGATGAATGAGAGACTTTTGATGTAATTTAAAGATTATGTACATAATTTATTTCATTACTACATTTATGCCCTCTCTAAACATCTTAACTATTTAACCTCTCTTGAATATTTGTTCTTACATTTTTACTTTAATCTAGTTTAAATGTCATATCGGGTAAGTTAACAACAATACACTCTTGACTGGAAGGGTGACAGATGACATTTAGTCACTTTAGACACTCTTGAAGTGCCTCAGCCTCTAGGCTCATCCTCTGCTGTGACTAAGGGATTATGGAACCCATCTTACTGTGAGAAACTGGTGTTAACTGTGCAGAGCTCACATCAAAGGACAAGGGGAGATGTAAGTTTCCTCCTGCGATTGTTGATACAGTGAAGGCTTTCTGCCACACTGCGGAATATTGGGATAATATTTGAATCTCAAGGGGCACAGAGAAGAGAATGTCACTTCTTTTGTTTGTTTGTGTTTACCATGGAAGTAATTTATCTTGACTTTCATTTATTATTAGTTTTACACTGAGTTTACAATTTGACAGAACAAGCCCATTCAATGTGAAACAGAACAGCAAATTGATGGTGATCTTCAAATACATTAAAGCTTGCCACACAGAATAAAGTAACGATACTTTGTGTCTTCTGGGGATAGGACAAGAACAACAGTGCATAAACTGCTGTGAGGTAAATTTAAGCAAGACAGTAGGAAAAAGCTTTCAAGTTTGCTAACCACTAGAATAAATTGGTTTGGATGTTACAGAATACCCACTACTATGCTGTTTTTAACGGTCAGACAGCAGAAGCAGTTCAGCTGCAATTTTTAACTTCTCGTTCACTGAGCAGGGCAGAGGACTAAATGACCTCCTGGAATGTCTTTTAGTACTTTGTTTTATGAGTTGGTATTTTCTATTTTCTATGAAAATGTCATGTACGTATGAAGTAGAGCTACAAAGACTTACATGTCACTTAACAGAATCGATCTCTCAGTTATAAGGCTATTACATTAGACCACTACACCAGGCAGCCCCAGGAAAATGCTCTAAAATACTCAGGTAGTTCTTTGCATGGAAATATGCACACACCACTTTACAATTTTTCAAGAGGAGTCAGCATCTCAGCAAATCACATTGTTATGTTGTGTTATGATGCATGATGTTTTCATAACGATGTGACATGTCTAAATGACAAAAACCTGGCTTCCTACCAAAAATGTAAAGCAGTTTACCTTTTTTTTTTGTTTGTTTTATTTTACACAGGAAAAAAGCCATTATCAGTTCATATAGCAAATTTCCTTGCAAGAAAATGGCAGCAGACCAATTTAATGCAAAGTACTCCCCAAGTCTGTAATTATGAGAAAACAAAAATGTTCAAAGGGTTTCAGAAGCAGAAGATGCTTTCATAGAACCGTGCATCACTCCATACAATGAAACTATAGAAATATATAAAGAACAACAGAACTGCTAATTAAACATCATCCTGGAAGCTCTGGAAACACACAGAACATTCCCAAAACCCAGAATATTTTTTCTGTAGTAAGGTCACTTGGCACTAATAGTATTAGTAACTGGGTATTCCTCCCTGCAAAAAACCTGTCAGATAATAATGCAATAAATAACTACTGTTTAACCCTAGTGTTTTTATTTGATGCATTAATATAAAAGCAGCAAAAAATATTTTGGGCAGCATATTCTCCTTTGTTATAGATAACTCACCCTGAGATTCTTTACTCCTTGCTATTCTGTAAGACTGTAGACTGTATATATTGTATAAGACAATAGAGCTTTTGGCTCTCAAACTGTACCTTGAAAAGTTGCCATGACAGTACAGAGGATTCTGTTCAGCCTGCAATCCTCCGTATGCTATGTTGGTCCTCTCTTACCAAAGTCTCTTAGCACCTGCCCAGACATGCACTTGGAAATGTGATTAACTCCTATCACAGATGGGCCATTCTTTTGCTCATCATTCCTCCATGTGAATGAAACAGAGTTCAGCATTTTATTCTGTAGTATGTTAGTTTTGCGGCTGCTGTTATTTTAAAGCATGTCTCTGTCCTCAGGTTAGAACGGCAAGGACAAAAACTTCTGTTGCAAGAAGACTAGAAGGTGGCATGACGTGATATTCCTCTGGTCCCCTGACAGTTCATTTTACAGTCTCATACCTATTCCCTATCCCTTCAGCACTTTAGACTTACTCAGCAGCCTACTCCTGAAATGTCCTAGAGAAAAATGCAACACAGAGAGACGGAGCAGTACAGCTACTGATGACATTAGCTCAGTCCTTCCAGTTAGTAGATCACGTTTCATGTTCCCCATCCATACCCAGACTCTGGTTCTTTCAGAAGCTGGGTGAACAACAGTAATACCATCCCTACTTACTTTCAGCATGACAATCTCTATAGAAGTACTGAACTTAGTATGGAACTATAAACTCAATTCAGAATAAATTCAGCACTGCTGTCACCATACATCAGGTTTATAAGACAGATAATGTGAGGCATCAAAGGATTTTTGCTTTAACTTAGCAAGTGTTTTGAGATCACATGCAACTGTGTTTATGAAAATAAGTTCTTTTTGGCTCAGAAAAAATATACTGCCTACATTTGCTACAGGTCAAGCCAGGATTTGTTCCTGAATCAGTCACCCAATCCTAATTCTAATAGAATACCTCTGAATAGTTTTATACTAATAACTGCTCTGTAGAGACTCTTGAAATTATAATATATTAAAGACCCATCAGCCTATCAGAAGAACATGTAATTTTATGTTCATTACTTCTTGGTTCCTGACTATAGAATTTGGATGGTTGCACCTCAATTAAAAGTTGAATCAAAGTTAATATAATTTAAATAAAAACTTCAATAAAAAGTTAAAGTTCTGTTCTTAATAGCATTAATACCCTCTAATGACCGCTACGGTCATTACCACTAGATAACTGACCTTCTTGAACCTCTCTTCACATAGAAACCTTTCTCCCAACACAGTCAATTATTTAGCAGTAATGAGTGCTCTGTAAGAGATTATTGTTTAACCAAGTACCTTGACACACTGCTTTTTCTCTGTTATCTCTATTCTTCAACAAATGGTACATTTTTTTCTATTATATGCTTTTCAGTTCTGTGGATAGAAGGCTGTGGTCTTATTCTTTCCAATGCAGAAGTTCAGCATGTAATTGGCAAAGCTTCAGTTGTAATTAAAATCTTGAAAATTAAGGTGCTGTGAAACCCTGTGAGCAGCAACTGTGGCCCTGTAAGACAACAGTTCTGAGGTCAGGTTTGAGATACCTAGAGAGAATGAGGAATAAAAAAAGAAATATTGCTGGCAATGAAAAGACACAACCCTATAACAGCATGTGGACAAAAGGAGGGAAAAAGGAAGAATGATTTTAAAAAGACAAAAAGATTCATGAGCATAAAGGAAATGAAAGGAAAAAAAATGAATGAAAGAACAAATAAAGAACAAGGAAAGCAGGGGAAACAAATTATATTTGGGTCGACAACTCTTTTTCATAAAGAAAGAAATCCATTTGGCAGAGTCCTGGAAGTATTAAATATTAACAGATCTTTGTTACTGTAGAACTGTGAGAATTACTGGTTCAGAGAGATCAACAAGAGGCTGGAAGAAAAAACTCCTGAATTCTAATTCCAGTTGGCCGATGACTCTCCCTGTAACTGTGGGGAAGTCTCTTCACCCCTCCGCCTCAGTTTCTTTCTCTGTAAAATGTAAAAAATACCTTTTTTTTTTTTCCAAAAGGCATACTGAAGTTTTTTGCTTCAAAAATGCCAAGCATTTGTACCTGCTAATGCCATTACCTATGTCATCTTCCTCATATCTTTCTTAGAGATGTGAGGCAGGTTATTTTGATTTCAAGTTTTTAATACAAGATTCATGAAGCACCTTCCAATTCAAATGCTCCGGTTGAAGTATCTCAAGCACTTTGCACAAATTTAGTTAGGAATAACTATTTTTTCTAAAATAAACCTTGCCTAATCAATTTAGGAAAGCAAGCATATTCTCATCAGTTTATTTTGAATGTTCTGATCACTGTTGTTCCCTCTTGCTCCTCTACACACGAAGGCAGCTATAGTCAGATTGTGGAACAAAACCCAATGAATCTAGTAGAAGTACCAGTGTGCTATACTTAGAAATAAGATAATAAAAGTCAGAAAGGCAATATTATATGTTACTTTGTCTACAAGAGAGTGTTTTGGCTCAAAATACATGAAAAAAAGGTCCATATAATGTCTTAATCCAGTATACAGAAAAGAATGTCCTAAATGAGTTCTTTGCTCATTTAAAAGCAGTAAATATCTTTTAATGTCCTGGATGAAATCCCATCTGTTCTCTTTCCTTAGAAAAAGGCCCTGAAAACTGAAAGGGAGTGAAGTAATACATTTTCCTATTGCAAACACTACTGCTATTTAGAAGATAACACAGGAGACATTTCTTAAAATTATTTTTCAATACTAATATCATGCTATCTCACAACCCCCCTTTTTTTTTTTCATAGTATATCTATCTCTTCCATTGATTGAGGTTTGAGCTACTTTACTGAGTAAGGGGCCAATGGAGAACCACAGGGAGAGGGCCTTCAAAGCAAACTGCTTATGACATGCCTTCTGTCTTAAAGAGGTTAAGTTAAATTTTTTTCTTAATGAGAAGACTGTAGGAAAGTATAATATTGTTTTCAGTTCTGGAAAATACCACAGGTAGGACTGCTGTATATAGAATGTTGTCAAGTACACACAGTTTACTGCACTAGAAGAAAATGGAGCAAGAAGGACTTTTTTTATTATTTGTATAAAATATATTGTTTTTCCAGGCTGTAGTGAAATAGTTTCTATTTAATTGCAGAGAAATCCTAAGAAGGTTACAGCAGTGAAACATTAAAATTCTAAGGGCAACTAATAACATTAAAACTTTATAGCCCCAGATAGAATAATTTAGACAAAAACAACATGAACATATGTTTTGTGTAATAATAACAAACATTTATAGCTGTCAAGAGAGAAAAACACAGGTTTATGCACACCTTAATGGCGTGCATGGGTGAGCATGAGTATATTTAAAACATAATATATTACAAAATTGACAGCAGGCATGACTCTTCTGGGTACTATGTTAAATCAATGAATAAATTACCAAAAGTGTGCTGTGGCTGTTTGGATGTGTAATTGAGCTTAACGTATGTAGTGTTATTTCAAAAGAAACTGTTCAAGGAGTTTCTAGACCAATCCACTATGCATCTTTACTAAGCTGTTTACAAATAACAATAAATGAAACTGTCTCACAGTAGGAAGGAAGTTTAGTTATATGCATTACGTAAATGGGAGAAAAGTTAATTTTAATATGTTTTTCAAGAATTAAAACCAAACTTATAAAATTGCTAGGATTCACTGAATTGGAAATCAACATTTTTCATGGTCCGTTTTAGATTTATTTTAATTAGCTGATACTCTACAAACAAAAGTCTTTGAAGCAATACATGTCAGGAATAAGTCCACTGAGATAAATATTGATGCTACATACAAAATCTATACTAAAGAATAACAATCAAGGTCCAAATGAATGAACTAGCAAAAACATAAACCTAAATATATTCTATTTATTTCCTAAAAACATTGCCTGTTAAACAGATGAACAACATATTTTTTAAATATCTTATTAGATTGGAAATCTACGTAAATAACTTTTAAACCTCACTGTTGCTGATGAGTTAATAAAAAAAAAAACATTAATTGTCATATTTAGAAAAAAAAATAAATCTGTACATATATTCCTTGCCTCAGGGCTGTTTCATCTTACTATAGTTAAGTTTGTAAAATAGAACCTGATCCTATTTGCTTGCATTCCTCTTTATATTTTACTTTTCCAATAGTACTTGGTTATTATACAATGCTCTAAACTCTTGCATCTCAGATCCAGGACAGGAAGGGCAGCCTGGAACAAGTTAATACTTGTACTTAAGAAGTCTCACAGTCTTCACGAAAATTTCCCAAACCAGCAGCAAGGACAGAAAAGACAAGATGACCTCAGTCGCCTCCTTCCTGCCTCCCTCCCCTGAACTGAAATGATGGCCCTCAAATGTAAGCAATCATAAATGCATCATTCTAGACTTCTGTTGTGTATCATAGTTTTAAGTCATAGTATTTCAGAACATATGGTACTGAACTCTTAAGCAGATCTGGACTTTTTCCTTTGCAATTTTCTCTCTTCTTTCTCACCATTTTTCTGTTTTGTAAGGGATGATGTCACCTATCAGGATCAAGCATATTTGTGATGGTCTTATGCTTCATAACCTCAAGGATAAAGGCATTCTGTGCTAAATGCCTGGTTCCTTTCTATATCATGATTGTAAAGAGGAAAAAGAGGATGAAGAAATGAAGTATACACGCCCAGATGAGAGCTATTCTTTCTCTCTGGCCTGATGACAGTGCATAAAGTATGCTGTGGGGCAATTATAAAAGAATATGGCATACCACCTGTCTCCTGGTCAGAAATCCCATTTTACATTTAAAGCCATCTTAGGTTAACTGTCATTAATGTTTACAGCTGCCCATGGGATGTGGTTAAGTACAGCACTACCACACGTATTTTTCTGCAGTTACTTCCAGGTGTTTAAGGAACAAGTTTATTTTTCTAAATGTTATGCAGTTCCCATTGTATCTCCCACATTAGTTACACTATCCTGGATAAGTATAATTATCAATAAATTAGGAGCATCTGAGATATTATAGGAGAGGCTTAATTAAAAATCTTGAAGAGAAAAAAAAAAATTATCCACAAGTTATGAGACCTGCCATACAAACTTGCATGTGCATTTACCATAAGCATCTTGCAGTCTTTCAATATGAATGTCTTAAGTTTCACCAAGAAAAGGTTGCTTGGTTTTTTTTCATAACATAGATACACATAAAGAAGTCAGGTCACACAACTCTCAGCATCGTATTCTCTTGCATTCTAATAGATTAGCTTAAAAAAACTAGCAAAATTGGTAACATCACTGAATTTAAAGTTTAAGTGTAGTCAAGTTTACTATGCCACAAGATATTTAAGAACAAGTCAGATTTAAAATGGAGGACGTCCAAGTAGATTTTCCCTTCAAACATTGTTTTACTAGATTTCCCTTTTGTGACCACCTCAGTGAAGAATAGCTGCTTCAAGTATACAGCTGAGACTAGAACTGAAAGATTCTATAGATTAAATTGTTGCTAGAAGATGCTGTTCTGAAAGACTTAAATAGGAACTGAATTGAAAAAAAGGAAATGCCATCCAATCACAATGAATATAAAAGTAATTAAAATACTTTAAAAAGAATAAAAACATGCAGAGATAAAATTTACCTTTATCTAACAGTATCTTTGTTCACATCAATGTTTCTTTTGTTCTCTATTACACATTTAATCACACTTAGACATCAACCATAACAGCAAAAACTCAAATACTGAATTAAATACAGTAATATTTATAAGATGTTAGTTTATTCTGTAGATATGAACACTTAATTTAATGCACAAATACAATGAAAGTAAAATTTCTTTTTAAAGATCAGAGGAGTGCCATGCCAGTCACTCTTCAATTGAATAAAGCAGGAATTTTTGTTTTCAGAGCAGTAATACAATTTTAACAAAATAACAAAGATAGAATGCTATTAACAGAAGCAACAATCTTTAGTAATGACAATTGACAATAGCATCTATATTAAGCTGTCATTTTTAAAGTACAGGATTTACAGGAGACTATATCAAAAAGCTTTTCAAACTTTTTTTTTTTTTTTAACTCAAAACATGGTAGAAGTTTGGGCACACAAAAAAAACACCACAAAAAAACCAAAACAGACACAACCGCCCAAAAAAAAAGAGCCATCTCAGTACTCAGGCAAGCTGAGTTTACTTCACTGAAGCCTGCACTACCAGAGGTAATCAGGATGTGAAGCATGACTTAAAACTATCAGAGCTAGAAAAAGCAAAACAGGCTAGTGGAGAAAGTAGAAGAAAACCCTGTAAAGCCAATCTCTAGCCATATTATCTGAACAATCCAAAATATTTATCATTGTGCTGACTGGTAAACAACACATGGGTAGAACATACATTCAAACTTTATTATTTGAGCTGATCAGAACCAATTTTGTCTCCAAATCAGCTATGATGTCTACAGACCACTAGCTGTCAGTCCTACTGCACTTCCATCTGGGTCTGACCTGGCAGCAAGCCCTGTGAGAAGAGTGTCCCCACATGCCCCTGTGTTTTGTTTCACTTTCTATCCTGGTGAAATTCTAAACTATTTTGAAGAGCAACAGATAGCATGGAGAGTGAGGGAGCAGGAATAAGAAATGAGGAAGGAAAGTAAACTGAAAAGCTCTGAATTTCAAATAATTTGCTTCATTAGTGATCACTGCCTATAAAGTCAACCACAAACTTGTTACACCAAGGCATTTTCAGTCAGATAGGATTCCTTCTGTTCATTTGCTTATTCATTAATTTATTTTAGCGTGTTCCATCAACTTCTGAATTCAAACTCAAAAAATAAAGAAATTAAAAAGCTCTGTTTCTCCTGTGGCTGTAGAAACTTGGCCTTCAATGGGCACATAGGATTCTAAGACAATACAGAAAAGGAGACAAGTTATATCTCTGACAGGCTATTCTAGAGCGGGAGATGTTCAGTTTTCACTAAAATGAATCTGTGGATTTCTGTGTGCATGTTACAAAAAAATTACTAAATGTGGATTTCTCTAGAAAAAGAAGCACACGAAACAATAAGCAGACATGAATCAGAGAAGCCTTCCACCAATATTCACTGCAGAAAATACATTCAATTAAAAATAACAGAATAAAAATGCATCAGTACGATTGCACAGAGAAAGCAGAATGGCCAGATACTGGCAAAATAGAAATTCAAGGCCTTCAAGTGGTCAATACTAAGTGTAAGTCACTTAAGATAAACGTGTTCATATGAATACATGCACAAATACACTCCTGTTTTTATATTTTCAAATACAGGCCAAACCCAAGTGGGAATTTTGCCTCAGTAGAACTTGTGAGAGTTGGTCCAGTTATGCATGCAAAGTTACAATAACCTAACATACTTGCAGAGTTTCAGATAATAGTGTTCAAAGATTCAAACAGCATTATGATAAAATTTGTCCCTTGGGCGTATGTCAGTTTAAATATCTGTTCTCATCAAGTTCTCAGTCTGCACTTGTTCTCGGTGGAGTGATTTAGATTTAAAATATCTTTCAAACTGAACTTGATCTGTTTTAATAGAAAGTAGCCTTCCTTATTCTTAAAGTTAAAAATCATAATTTCTTTGCTGTTTAAGAATAACTGTTTCTATTCACAGTGATAGCTGTTAAAGAGCCTACAGTTGCCAAAAGTAATCAATATACAGTATATAGAACCACCAAGGTGTAAAAATTATAGAAGCATAATATAATTACCACAGATACCTTGGAGTTGTTGATCGCATCTTCAATTAGAATATGCCTTTTGATATTTTTGCAGTAAACATTAGAATATGTTGGTTTAAATCATAGGTTGTCTTTTATGATTGAATATTGTGTTTAATATTAGATGCAATTTAGCTGCAAGAATAGGACTTTAAAAGTGTGGCTTTCAATATTTTCTACTTGGTAGTGAGCTTAATAAACCAGAGATAAGGTTTCTTTTAGATCCAATAGAAAAAAAATAGGAGCTCTGATACCATTTCAGACACTGGCTTGTTAAAGATTATTAAAACCATTTTAGATACCAGGAAAACAATACTGTCATACAGAATATGCAGCAAATATGAAAGGAGGTTGATGGATATATGAGAAAACAATTGCTGTGAGCTAAAATGGGACCCAGGTTTGTTTAACTAAGACTTCAGGGACACAATTTCATTAAAAACTAGCAAAATATTTAGTTAACCTGTGTTATAAAGAAGTTTTAACAGGGCTTATGTAACATGAAAGAAGAATTTTAGGACAGAGCTCATATTCAGTTGTTTTCTCCTACACTGACTGCTTAGCCTCATTCTTTTCTCCATGAAAGGAGGCTCTGAATTAAACACAAAGTTGTTCCTCCTGCCCACTAAAATACACACAATTAATAACTCGGGAGGAACAGCTTCCAGTAAATAACAGTGGAACATGACAGACCAAAACCTTTTTTTTGTCACCTCTGATGTTTTTGATTACAATCATTCAGGAAAAAAAAAATCTACAACTATTTAGCGGAAAGAAACATTCTCAAAATACAGCTCTCCCAGTTATGTTACATTTAAATTATTCTATCAACTGAAAATCACTTCCAAAAGCAATGGTATTGTGTTACTAATCCATTTTCAAGCACATTGCTATAATCCTGCACCGTAGCCATGTAAAAATGAAATTGTTATCACAACATATTGCTCCCATAACAATGGTTTAGATTCGTCCCAGGCAGACTCAGTAATGCAGGCTGTGGATTTCCAGCCAGTGGGAAGGAAGGCAGTGGGGAAGGACCACACAGCCTCTTTCCCTTTGAAGCAGACCACCACCAGCACAGTCCACAACAGGCTCAGAGAGGCACAACAAGATGAGGATATCAAGGACATGATTTGATTTACAGCATTTCCTGGAAGATCTCAGCTGTGTAAATCCTTATGAACACTCTTCCTCACAAAAAGGAACAATAGTTCTGACACCTGACTGTCTCGGGCTGTGGTGGGGAGAAAGCCCTTGTAAAAGAGCTGACCAAAGGAAGGTTTTAACGTTCAGTTTGCTTGTGCCTGTGTTTGTGAAAAAGGCCTCGGTCTAATGACCCTAAAATTAAAATTTTATGAGCTTGGAAACTTACAATCTTTCATTCCAAAATACCTTGCTCCGCTAAAGCATTTTAACTAAGCAAGAACTTGTTCAACTACATAATTCCTTTATGCTAGGATAGACACAAAATACAAGACAGAAGAATTTTAGCAGTTTTATGATGTAGAGGAGGTATTCTGTGAATATTATTTTGTATGCAATGTATCAATTTAAGATTGCACTCACTCAGAAACTTAAAGGCAACACTTCGTACATAGAAGATTACAAGGCTACCTCAGCTTTTCATGGGTTTTTGAAAGCTTCTACTTATCTGAAGGAAATTTCACTTCAAAGTATGATAAAGACAGGCACTTCCTTGGCAAGGCACAGGCTTTGTCAGTAAAAAAACCCGTGCCAGAAAGGTACTGAAAGGCACTAAAAACCGATGTTTTCTTTCTATCTATACCAAAATTCTCACGTAAAATTTTCCAACTAATTCTGAGTCTGGTACAGTACTTTCAACAAAGCTTTTCTGCCCAGTTGTCATTATCACATCTTTGATACCCTTCAGTAGATCTCATTTATTTGTATTTCTTGGTTCTACAGTTAAGACATACTATAAGCCAGTCCCATTCAGTTTTCCATATTCAGGCCATCCTTTTATCAATGCTAGGTTCTGCTACTACACTTACTCTAAAACACTTTTCTTTTTCCTTTAATTCATCCACTCTAAAATGGTGTGTAAAATTATGGTTTCATCTCTCAAATCCTTCCTGAAGATACTTTTTGTTACTATGACTGCTAGGTCTGTGTACATTCTAGGTGAAGTCTGTAAGATTAAAAAAACATACCTTATAAAGAAAGGTATTAAAAACTAGCTAACTGAGGAACTTGAAGTATATATCTGCCCTAAAAAACACAAATATTTCTTTGCTTCCTTTTTAGGTTCTTTTCATTCATACACCAACATAGCCTGCTTTGATTAGCTTGGAAATTCTTAATGGATGTTTTCAATCCTGTATTTGGATAACAACTAATATAAAAGTAACTCAGTTGTGTTTCACATGCTGCAGGCTTATTCCTCACAAAACCAAAATTTGGCCTATTGATTTACAGAAGGATTCTGTAAATACCACTACCTGTTCTATCCATTTGACCAACTCATCCATGGTTTCAACCCCCACCAGAGAAGCTGACAGGTCAAGAATACAGTAATGTCACATACTAAAAGACCTAAATCCAAGCAAAATAACTATAGATGCATTTTTTCCTAGTAGGGCAGAATTAATAGCTTCACTTGTACTAAAGAGTGAGATCACAGTATCTTTAGTCTAGATTTCCAAAGTTCCAGAAGATTAATAATTGAAGTGTCACATGAATGATTTTAAACCGTTCAGCTGTTAGGCTGAACAATTTATACTATTTGTGTACAGACAGCATTGTAAATATTCAACAATTTAAGACTATGCCTCAATGGAAACATAGCAGAAACTTCTGTTCTAATTACAGGAACTAATTTCCCCTATTGCCATCTTTTCAAGTAGTGAATGGTAAGCTACTGATTTGCTCTGATACTTTTTGGCACAGAAATACTTTGTAAAGCATTGTAAGGTATTCTATTCAACTGTGAAAAGTAGTGACTATTTAACTATGCCCATGAGTATCCAGTTATTCTGAACAGAAGAGACTAAGCTGAAACCTCAAAGCATTAAGGTGGCAGATGATAATTACTAATACTGGAAGCTTGGATAAACATGGTTGGAACTGCAGTTTAATGTCTGATCTATGAGGTGATGCACTCATGGCATAAAACTCTCTCATGTCTGGATGGGAATCTAGATGGCTCATTATGGACATAAAGAAAAAGAAAAAAAAAAATTACTTCTGTGAAAGCACAAATACGAACTTCCCTTGTACATTTCCAAGAAAAGATTTGATTAAACCATGAGATAACTGTAGACCAGGATGGTATGTCACCAGATGAAATTCCCTTTCCATATGTCTGTACAATGTCAGAGATGGAAGTCTGATTTCCATTTCATTGTCTTTCAACTTGTTACTGACAAACTGATGGTTATTTACTTGATATTTTATTCCATAATATTAAGAACATGCGACACAGAACTGAATGCATGCATCTCATCCTGAGTTTGTGCATGTGGAAGACAGAGAAAGAGACTGTAAGTTAAATACATAAATCCAGTTTGAGGTGTGAAGTTTTAAAAGTCCCCTGTGGCTTAAACTCCAGCAACCCAAGTAAAATGACCCCTATAGCATATGCTATTCCTGCCCTTTCACTAGAAGCAACTAACTCAAGCAGAAGAGAATGAAGGCCAGTTACATGTGCTATTTGACAATTTCAAAGCACTGACCACTACATATGCAATATTCTAATTGTGTATATTGGAGACTAGAAACCCGGTTTTCAAAGTGGTTATGTAAGTAAAAACACTAGATTCTGAAATCATGCTTTCTGTTATCTGTTGACAATATTTAAGACTTTACCAATAACAGACTTTTCCAGGTTTTAAATAATGGAAGACATCAGAAAAAAACCTGGTGTGTTGGCTTTAATATTGCAGTACATGCATCATACAGATGCTTGTAGATTAGAAATCTAGAGCTGATAAAAGACATTAAGAAAGGGCAAAATATCTACTCACAAAAATGATATTTTTCTGCACTGATCACAAAGAAACCAAAACACTTAATTTGTACATTCCTTTTGTATCAAAGTATTAATCTAAATGTTGTAGTCATAGCAGCATCATTGGATGGCCAGGACAAGTTACGGGTCTGAAGTAACAAAGAAAGGACTGTTAACATTCTCTAACCTTTGCTCGGTCTTGTTGCCCATTTCACAAATTTATCCACATATTAAAATACTGAGCAGGATGTTATTGTGGAACTGTGTAAATGCTGGACACCAGTGCTTAGTTCACCCGCCAGGTCTGAGACCAGTCTGACTACAAAACCATTAAGGAGCATTCTCAGAACCCCAAACTGTGGTAAATATTAAATAGCTTCACCAAGTTTTCAATTTTTGCATGAGAATCACTTTTCTGTGTACTGAAGACTGTTTGTTTAGAATGGCTGTAAAAACTGTAAAATTATGTGCAACTTGATGATCTTGAGAGTGTGGGATGCTTAATTACATGTCAAGAGAAAATTATCCTGACTTTCTTTTTCCCTTTATACAAAGCATTATTTAACCACTTCAAACTCTGTTACCCTAAGCCATCTACTATTTCTGCAATTTTTACCTCTTCTAATATTCTTCAGATCCTTACTGCTCCTATCATTAACTCACTGACAGACAAGTCAGATTTAAGATTTAAGATTTAAGACAGTCTTCCCAAGACTGCATTTCACCTGAGACAACTAAGTCAGTTTTCAATGTTCTAAGCATTAGGCCCAATGCCTTAACCAGTTTCATGCTTATTTCTCTGAAACTGGAACAGAAAAATAGAAATGTTTTTCAGTATTATAGAAATATTCTGGAAAGTAACATGTCCAGAAGTACAGACTCTCTATATATTTCTATACATATTTCTAGAGGACACCATTTTTCTTTTAACCTACTAGCCTTTAGGTTCTGATGTTATGCTCTGAGCTGTTATACAAAAAGGAAAACCAAAATTTAATTCAAACATTTACTTGCAGAAGAAAAATACCCAGATCAAAAAATTATAGTCATGAACTAACTGTCCCAGTGCATGCTGCGAGTACAATTTACAACTGATCCTAAGAATACTATTCCATATGTTTTTGAATGAAGGAGAATACCTACTGTGGGCAAATCCTATTACTATCTGTATACTTTTCAAGGACATTAGTTACAGGATTAACTCAGAAACTCTTCAGAAAGCAATGAACTTCTCCACCAAACTATAAGTTAAATAGAGCAGGGTAATATTGAGGCAGTAACACTCACAGCCACTAGATAAGAAAGTATATCATGTTATTTTCCAATACCACTCTTCACTGTTTACAGAAAGCAATAGTGTTCCAGTAGACCTTTTCTGATGGAGAGGTGGCTCAATTGAAAAAAGACCAGTTACAAAACAAGTCATCTCAAACATCTCCAAAAGGTGGAAAACCACAGGATATACACATATGCAAATATTCCTCCTATTTTCCAGATATTTCAGAATATTACTTTCCATAGTTTGTGAAAACCCCTACTGTTAGCTAGGTGACTTAAGATTCTTCAAGAAAACCAGATGTATTGTATGTCATGTTTATATTCACAATGTTAGATTAGCACTTGTTGGAATGTATCATGCCAGTTGTGAGATTTATTTTTAAAGGTACTTCTCAGCATTTATTTATAAAAATAAACAAATAATAGTTTTAGCAAATACTTAAGAGATCTCATTGTTTTTCTAAGATTGTACAGAGAATACAATACATAGGAAGAGCTTAGGTACCAGAAATATTTAAAATCCCTTAAGTCTTCTATAGCAATCCCTATAAACCACTATGAAATTTCCATACCATAAAATGAAAAAGTTCATAAGCAAAATCTGAATTCTTGAATACAAATGCTGACAATGTATTTCTAGACTGCGGAATGTCCCTCTCTCCCTTCCACTCTCCATTGTTTGCATAAAAGATGCCATAGCACTATGAAAACATGTTTTAAAAGTCCTAAGGGAAAAGTTTCCTAGGGTCTTTGAAATTCTTCCTTTTCCTATTTCTTTACAGATTTCTAACACCAACGCTGTTCTTGTAGTTTCTCAAACAAGGCAAAAAGAAAAATACCCTCTAGATACTATCTTTAGATTTCCTATTATACTTCTCAGGTTCCTTTTTGGCTTTTGAAATAAATGCAAACCGAAATGTACAGTTATATTACCAACCGTATTTTAATTTTAGTTAATCTTTAAGAATGAAGAAGTAGATGGTATTTGACTGCATACTCACAAGAATCATAAGTGTGATTTGATGAATAAAATAACCTGAAAACACTTTTTGGTTTGTCATTTTTTTTTTCTGCTTGTGTTTTTATTTAACAGTAGGAGCAAAAAAAAAAAAAAAAAAAGAAGAAAAAAAAAGCATTGCTTCAGGTTCCCATCTCTGTGATAAAAAGCATAGAGCAAGGAGCTACTACCTATCTATATGAAAAATTTACTGCAACATAAACCATATCTCCATTTCTTCCCTTTCAAGTAAATATTTGAATATAATTATTCCAAGATAGGAAACACATAATTGTCATAGCATAATCAAGCATTTTTTATGTGATAATTTTGATTAAGCCGTTAGACTTTTGGCCATGATGAGTTCAGCGATATAAGGTCATATTACTGGCAGGGTAAAAACTTAACTTTGAGCTAGTCTGTTTACAGACCTAACTATGGAACCAAGTGTTGCTCCACTGCCTACTTCCTAAAGTAAGAGATATGTGGCACAGGAGTATTTTTCACCACACAAGTGATAAGGGATATCAGTTCAAATTGTGTCACCTGCATACAGGTCTTTTCCTGTATTTATGATTCATTGTTTTCCTTGGCTCTTCTTCCACCATCTCTAAGAATATTTTTAATATCTAGAGTTATGGTAAGAAAATACCAGAACATGTTGTGTAATCCTAACCAAGAATCACTCTACAAACTACTCTATAGGAAGCACTGAATATAAATGCAAAGGACTGTCTGGCATCACAATCTGAAAATCTATGCAGCACAACCATCTCTTTTATTTCAAGAAACAGGAACCTTGATTTTTTCTATAAATTTCACCCTGCTTCATGCCATGATGTTAAGAGCTATTGCATTGCTCTGCTGCATATTCTTTGCTTAGAATACACTGGAAAAATCAACACTTTCCAATACACCCTCCTCCAACCACCTCTGCTTACTACACTGGTAATGAAAGGTCACCTACCCTATGCCAGAAGTTTCCCTACACTGTTTGCACCAATTTGAATAAGCATGTTTTGTATATAAAATGCCCTTACAAATACTAACTTTGGCAACTGGTAAGTACTATAGCCCTCTTTAATAACTAATATCCACAAAATAATGATAGGTGTCAATACCTTATTCTTAAAATACTTATATTAAATACATGCACTATTACAGAGGACTTAAACCCGGAGCAAAAAGATTTGTGACAAGGTATATGACCTTCTTCCCACTACAATGGCCATCCCCTAATTAAGCAATGCATCTGATAGTCATTAACAGGAATGAGATAATGAATCACTTTCTCTCTTCTTTGTTAATTTGCTGTAACCAAGCGGCTAATGGATGTCAGAGCTGAGTGATTGCACTGATTATAGTGATTTATAGCTGCAACAAAACAATTTAAAACCATTCTGATTATTCATGTTAAAGATGCTTTATGTTTTGTTTACTAAATGCTTTATGTTCCCCTTCATGCCCCTCTACATACAATGAGACATGTCTTCCTGGAAAACTTGGAAGATCTAAGATTTTTTTATTGTTTCAGAGTAAGGCATTTCATTTTGTTTATAAAAAAAAGTTTACCCAGTAGAAATGAAAAGCCTTAGGGTGGAAAGAAAACTTCAGTGGTGCCTAGTTCAAAAGAAGACGGAAATAAGAGGAAATAAGGCAAACTTCAAGCCACTTACCTTAGGGCTTCCAGTCCCTTCCTCATTCTCTGCAGACACATCAGTAGCCAGTATCTCTGCTTTGATGATATCCAGAGCCCTAAGAATCCAGCTGTGTTGCCGTTTGATTTGCCTCTGTAGTTCCTTCCATTGACTCGCAATCATCTGCAGCATGTCCTTCAGTCCTTCTCCAAAATGAAGGGGAAGAAAGTAAAAGCTGTAACCTCAACTGTATCTTTAAATTTTATTCTTTATGCAAAGAATTAGAAGGATATTTAAAAGAATAAATGCAAAAAAAAAGCTTAATCTATTTTCTCAGCAATAAATCCAAGCATCACTATTGTTCATACTGCAAAACAATGCTACAGGGTCAAAACATTTCTTTTAGCCATCATGTTAAATTTTGATTATGTTTCAGCTAACAATTTCAAGAAAAGGAAAATCCAACATAAACTGTGATTTCTATGCAGTACGGAACCCTATAGTAATCTCATCCCCTAATATCTGATCTTTATCTCAAAACATTTCATAATCTTCCAAATACATTCTTCTTACCCCCAACTCCTGTAAATATTTTCTTAGTTTACAAATCACCATTTTCTAAGTATATGATGACATGCACTACCTTTCGCTGTTATGGCTTCTATACCTATACATAGAAGTCACTCATTTCCTATAGCTTTCACACTACACAGATCTGTCTGATGCTGTGAAACAATAGAGGCACAATGTGTAACATGATCAGAAAACAGTAGACCAAAGGATAACTTCAACCTGGATGAAAAGCATGCTAAGTAGGCCAAAATTAAGATGGCATTCTGTACAAGTGTATGCTGATTAAAACCCTATTATCATACGAGTCACGCAAACATCTAAAAATATAGGTGGTGGGGGGGATAGAGAAAGGGAAATGAGTATATCTCTCTCCCTCCTCTTGATTTAAGGCCTCTGCAGAAAAAGACAAACCTAAACAAAGGAAAAAGGCACTTTTAATTTTAATCTATTCCTCATAAATATATTAAAAATCACGGTAAGAATTAGTTTAAGTGGCAAAATAAAGCTTTACAATGAAATTACCCATGCAGAGTATGTAAAAATATATATATTTGAAATCATAATTCATTATCTTAAAGTTATTTCCATAGCACCTACATCAAAGAATGTGTCAGTGTGAAGTTTTCAGTGATGTGATTTCAATTGAAACTCAGCTGAGCAGCAAGCCCAAAATAAAATGAACAGACTATTTGCAGGCAGTATTTCATTTTATAAGTATCACTGCATTGTATGCAGTATATGAAACATTTATAAATCTTGAAGGTCAATCTGATAATGTAAATATTAATAATACATAAGGAAGTGAATATATGCAGTAATTTACAGCAATGCTTCTTCATTCTTTAATAGTCTGGAGACATAAAGACTTGCAATATTTCAGAAGGATTTACCTGATTTGTGAGATACAATAAGCTCAAGAAGTTGATGTCCTTCTTCTACCACTGCTTCTTTTAAAGCACAGTGGCTATCTACATTCAACTTAAAACTCTGGGGAAGAAAAAAAAAAAAAAAGAACAGGAAAAAAAAAGGACAAAGAAAAAAACCTCAGTATCAGACGTTGAGAGGCAGTTATCATAAAACACACGTACAAAATTACTTGCTGCTTTTTATCAAGAACCACATCCCCATTTACCCAATAGCCAAACTAATTTGCGATACTAAAAGCTATTGATATTTTGGATCTGGGCTCAAAATGTTTCCATTAGATCAGCAAAGTGCATCTGTGTTGAAACAGCTGACAAATCTAGAAATTCATTAGGTTTTATGAAAAGTCACAACCCGTAGGCTATATCTGGAGTAACAGTGTTCTATAAAATACACTAAATTTATGCCACCACATATGAGCTCTGTTTTTTTCAGATTTCTTTGAAATGTTGGTGATAGCACTATTTATGAAACCATGAAAAAAATTACAGCATTGAATATATTGGCCTTATGTGCACTCATACAAATCTATTAATATTGTGTTTCTGAGTTAACTCTCATATCCGTTTTCAAAGAACAAATCAGACTGCCTTAGATCTCTGCATTCTTAAGTTGCAAAGCAAGTATTTTTCATCCTTTTTATCACTAGTTTAGAAAGGATCTCTGCTTTAACAGTGATTTTAAAAATTTGTTTCTTTTTTTAAATTTACTTTTTATTTTTACAAATTGCACTAAAATCTAGTAATAGGGAGAGAAACTAGGAAGATAATCAGCTATATGTTATACCATTTCATACACCACTGATAACGGATAAATTTGTCAATTATTTGACAGGGCTTCTCTGTCATACTTGCATGTAAGAAAGAGAAACAAAATACAATAAATACAGGGGTACTTTAACCATAAATCATGTGCAGCCCTGAACATACAGACACAACACTTGTTCCCTTTGAAGTGTCTATGGAATGAATGAAAACAATATTTGACTCCTTGGAAGAAAAGAGTTTTGCCTTCTCTTGGGAATGAGTTAACTAGCAGAGATGAAAGGGACTTTGCAAGTGCACATTTGTAGCTTCTGTTTTTCATAAAGCTTACACTTCTCCAAACACTTGTGATCATGGTAGTACCAAAGTAGCAGACACCACAAATTACTCAAAACCCCTCATTTCTTAGGAAAGCACCCATTTCCTTTCTTTCTTAATTCCTGTAGTCAGGCTGATTGGCGTAGCAGAAAATAATATTGCCAGAACTGTAATAAAATTATGTTCTTTTACTGTATTTGTCATGGTTGAAAGAAGCACGTTGCTCAGACAGACTCTTAACAGCCTCTTAACAGCAGCAGTGTACCTGACAGTTAGTGACAGAATGTTTTTGAAAAATCCCTATTCAAATAAAGAGCAATAACCAGGAATTTTGCTAACTTCAGCATTTTGTCTTGCCCAATTTTCCTTGTATAGGCATCTGAATGTATTGTTTTGTACCAGTTGCTGAACAACTGGGTCAGCCAAGAGAAGTTGAAAAGGAAAAAAGATGCGTAGTTTATGTCTGTCCCTTTCTTAAATCTAGAGTTTTATGAACCCAAATCTAGAAGTTCTTTTTCCTTCCTAAGAGCACATCTGAACAAGCACTGACAATATTTAATTTACTGTTTACTTAAAACAGGCTTGTACTGAATAGTTTGTAATCATGCACTTCACAGGAAATGCACTATGTGTGTGCCTCACACAGCAAAAGAGAACCTAAAGGACCTGAGAGTAGGTTGTGTAATTTCATGTAATTGAAGTTGAGTATAGATGCAGCTGGATGTGGCAGTGTCTCGAGATGATGTGGATGCATTTGATAGGAAAATTGGAAAAGATGAGGTATTCTTTTTCATTAGGGAAAAAAAAAAAAAAAAAGGAGACTTGCTGTCCTAGAAATGATTCGTTTAACATAACCCACCAGATACTACAATACAGCTTGATTTTCAGGTGCACCTATTAACAAGTAATAATGTTAAACTGAAGAAGCAAAATATGATGAATAAAGATGGGGCCAAACTTTTGGGTTTTGACTAGTAATACCCTCCTTATGCAAAATTCTGATTTTATGGATAAATGATGCATGGCACAAATACCGTGAACATACATGAAATTTAACAGAAATAAACCCTTATCAGCATAGAAGCATCAAAAGGAGGGAACCATGCATATAAGTATAAATACAAACAAGAGTGAAGGAAATTGTCAGTCGATGTAGTGAAGTATGAGTTTTGGCTTTAGAATTATATATGATTTATCATTTCTTACGGGTGGTAATTTCCTAAGAAAAAGGAACAAATGGACAAGGAACACTGAAAAGAATAGCCCTCAGTCAGTGCATTACTGCTCATGGCTCCTCATACATGCAGGGCTGAAAATGTGATGCATGAAAAAGGCAGATGAGTTGAAGATGAAATAAGTATTACATACATATACAATGGAGAGATGCAAATTTGCACAGCTAAAAATAAAATTAGACCAAATGTTAGGAATGGAGGAGAATCTTCAAACACAGAAGTCCTCTCCCATCCTGGACATTTCCCATTTCCTACTGTCCACTTATGGCATGTGGAAAATTGTAACTCTAACAGCGTGTGACCCAGGTACTCCGCTCCCCTCCTCCTCTGATCTTCCCTGATAATGAATAGAGCCCTTGCATCTGAAGAGAGGAGGAATGGAGAGGAGCAGTGAAGTCAATTAATCAAAGCCATTTTTCCAGACACATTTGCAGCTATGGAGCAGTCAAATATCACACATGAGCACATATACATTATGGAAAATGCATGTGCATTGGCCTGACAGCAGCTTTTTAAACAACACATTAATGTCATCCCTAGCACTGCAGTGTATATAATGTAGTTTACAAGTGCAACAACAAAATTTTGTTATGAAGCTCCCTGAACTTCTCCTGGTCACCATGCACCTATACATAAACAACAGATGCTCTTATTTAGCAAAAAAAAAGGAAAAGTGAGGCAGCAACCATGCAGTTATACCAAAGCTACAGAACAGTACAGAATTACAAAATTACAAAGGCCCAGGAGTGCTATCTTCTGTTGAATGCATGGGGCAAAGGAGTCCAGCCTTCACAAAATAAAGCTGTCCCCTGGCTTTAGGAAACTGATTGATCCATCAAACAATACTGCAGAATCGCCATGGGGAAAAAAGCAGCATCTCCTGATCTATGGTGGGCTCTGAACACACTAAAAATAAGAGAGTACTTTTCCAGCATACAATGATCTCTCCCTCTCGTCTCATTTGTCTTTGCAACTGTGGATGAGAAAAAGTATTAAAAAAAAAATATTTATTTGAAGTTCCCCTGAGGATTTACATTATGGATGTAGATACCTAGATTTAGGGAACTTCTCTAAAGCAGTACCTACTGTACATACACACTGAGCTCTGATAAGCAGTGGATCACTGTCTTGCAACCCCCTGCTCTTAGCAAATCTTTGTAATTTGATAAAACACAACCTGGGTTTTGACCTGTTCATGTCTGCAGCAAGGAGACAGCTATTAAGAATTTTTGTTCTTAGAAGCAAAGAGACTCCTATATAAGCAGGTTTGGTTTTTTTTAGTCATTATGTGCCCAACTAATTATTTTCAGCGTACTTTGTGTCTCTGAAACACAAATAAGCAACTAGGTATCATGTGAACCTACAATGTATACATATAGATATAGACAAGTTTGAATGACACAGCAGTTTACACCTATTGTCAGATTAAGATACCGTATGAGAAGTAATATTTTAATTTTCTCAGTCAATCTTACTATTAGCATTTGTGGTATACTGGGGTACCATTAAGACCAAGAGATTTTCTTGAGATTCATTTGTTATGTATTTAAATACCTTTGAGAAAAATATCACTGCTTCTAGGGCATGTATTTTTTAGAGCAATGGTACAGGCATTTAAAATTATCTAAACGACCTACAATTTTAGAATTTGAAAGAGAAAGCTTAAATTAAAATTTCCTAATAGAACTTCTGTATTTAGGTACAGTTGAATGTATATTTTGGCAAAGAATGTAGCACTATTAATTATAACGCTTACTGTGACAGCTATAATTCAACTGTGAAATTCAAAGCGATGGGAACAGTTTCTGGTAGAAATCACAGAATCACAGAATCACAGAATGTTAGGGGTTGGAAGGGACCTAGAAAGATCATCTAGTCCAACCCCCCTGCCAGAGCAGGATCTCCTAGATTAAGTCACACAGGAACGTGTCCAGGCAGGTCTTCAACGCCTCCAGAGAAGGAGACTCCACAATCTCCCTGGGCAGCCTGTTCCAGTGCTCCGTCACCCTCACTGTGAAGAAGTTTAAATGGTTAAAAATGCTCGCTATGACAAAATACCAAGATATCAAGTACTGAATTAAACTTTTGGTCATGGAAAGGTAGTTTGTTTGTGGGGTTTTTTGGTGTTTTTGGTTGGTTGGTTTTGGTTTGGCGTGGTTTTCTTGTTGTTTGTTTTGTTGTTGTTGCTGTTGTTTTGTTTGGTTTGGGTTTTTTTCTTTTTCTTGAGGAGTTTTGACCACAGAGAAAGTCTCTGCTTGGTCACTCTCTAGTATTTATGCACTTGAGTTAATAACTTAATAAGCCATGTAATAATGTGGTGGTATTTTCATACTCCTGAATAGTACCTACCAATGACATTCAGTAAATCAATAAAATAACTACCATGTAAGATGCCCTTATATTAACATGGAAATGATCATATATTTAGCATTCTAATAACATAATACTCAATATATAATTAATTGGCCAATAGTTATATAAAATTGATATTCATAAGCAATTTGTACATGGAAAATGATCCTATCTGCTATGAAATAGTGTATTTCACACATTACATCTACAAATATATCATCAAACTATTTGACTTTTTAACAATTGGGAAATATCTTATTTCGAAAGCCTCACATTTTTCATCAGGGATATAAAACCTACTTCATACTAGAAGTCACGAGGATATGTTTTCTTGGAAATTAAATGTTACATGTGAAATGGTTCCAGTCAATGTCTCCTTTGGTCAAAATTTCCATAAAAACTAGGTGACTATAAAGAATTTTTTATTTTCTTCTTTTCTTTTAAGCTGTATTTCTGTCCGAAAGACACTCCACCTGTTAAACAGAACATAAGCACCATGGCAATGTTTTATGCAGTTCCATAGTCAAGGTTAATTTTTACCACAATAGCAGGGATTCTACCTTTGCTTTTTAAGGAATACATGGTGAATCCTCCTCTGAAGTTACAGCACCCAATAAGGGTCTTATTCTTCTCCGTCCTAGACTACAAACATACCCTACCTGGGGCAATCATGGCCAAGGGGCCAATCTAAGCAAACCTTTAATGCCTAATACAATATGACCATGATTTTCCTCATATGAACCACACATTACAGAAGGAAATAACCAATGGCAGATGGTAGATATTTTTTAAGATTGAATACCTAGTAGAAAGAAGATGTGGTCTTCTACCCCCTGCAACAAAGAGAAAGCTTTAAAAGACAACCATTTCTTGGATTCCTCTGGGGGTAATCCCCTCCACTGGCATCTGTAGGCAGATGAAAATGGGCAAAATAACAGTATCTACTTTTGTCTATGTTGAATCAGCGTATCATATTATAATCTCAAATGCCTTTAAAATTGACATAAAACTGATCTGGGAACCTCACTGCTGAAATACCATGATCATCATCTCATGCTGGCGTGTCACTGTAGATGTAGATCAGATGTCAGATGGTTTGACTGCTCAGACAATTTCTTTGTGTGAGTTTATAACTCGTTTAAATATAATATTAACTGAACATTTTGAGTTCAAAATATTTAGTAATGAGATAATTATAGCAACCCTGGGAATGATTTTACTTTGTGATCATTGATAAGCATTCTCCACCTTTCACTTGATCTAAATGTACTTTTTGCCTGGGAGGACCAAGCACGTTTATGAAGAGCCAAACTGGTGGGAGTTTAGGTGAGAGCAGACAAAATATGTTTAAAAGTGTAAATGGTGGAAGATTATAAGAAATACACAAGACTGACTAAATGATGATTAAGAGAAAGGGCCATTATTATCTACTTATACTCAATGAATCTGAACACCAAGAAGAAAGATTGATTGGCATAGTACATAGGATATAGTAGATGGGAGTACATAGGATATAGTAGATGGGAGTAGTGAAATTAAGAAAGAGGAAGTTTAAGATAAATGCCAGTGAAATTTTCCCCAAAAGTCAGATCTATTAGATTGTGTTAATAATCTCCCAAGGGAAACTGTGAAAGCCTTGCTCCCTTGAGATCTTTAAACCTAGACTGGATAAAAATGTCGGAGTAAAGACTGCAGTATAATGTAATGGGCTGACAGAGCAGTAGCCTAGGTCTTTCACACCCCACAGAGTTTGTGACAGGCCAGCAAAATTAAATACAAAGGGGCAGGCGCTACCCCAGTAGTCCTACAGTAATTCATACTTTCATAAAACCACCTCATTCCTTTCTTCTGTGTCACAGTTTCTGCCACTCCAGCAATGGTTTTTTCCCTGTTACCCCTTAAACAAGAGTAGCACAACCTTCATCACATTAAATACTTCAGGTTGCCCAATTTCTGTTTCTCATTCCTTGTTGTCTTCATCATCTCTTAAGTAATTTAGCCAAGTTTTGAATGTACAAATTTAGATGTGAAGAAAAGGGATAGTTAGACCAACTCTCCAAGAAGCCTGTTTTGCAGTTTAGAAGGCATAGAAGCTATTTTTGCAGATATTTCCTATTTCAAACTCATGTAAAATCTTCTGCTGCCTGTTCAAATTTATTTTTTTGCATTTCACTACATAAATTTCTCTTTGCTTTTGCCTGTCTAAACTTTTTACGTTGTTAAAAAAAAGTTAACATGAGGCTTCCTAAATTGAATCTCAGTTTATCAAGAGACAACAAGGGATGGAAGAACACATGGACAAAATGTCTATACAATGAAACAATTGCTATGTTGCCATAAGCACGATGAACTGCACATCCAGTTAATCATATATCTCCTTGATCATTTCTGGTCTTCTTGAGATACAAAAAAATTGGCAGAAGTAATATTTTTCTGAAGACAATACTTGCCTGGCTGATCTTATGCTTTTCTAGGTACACCTCTTCCACCAGGAGACCCACTGCATCCAAAATCTCTTTCATCAAAATATCCCTAAGTTGTACTGCCCTACCACACGCAGAAAAAAGCCAACCAAGACAAAAGAGCTTTCCAACCCAAAGATAAATTCATGGGGCATAGCAGCCTTGGCAAATATAGATCTACTAAAGGAGAAAACACCTATGCATATATATTATTTAAATATAACATTACTAACTTAAAACCAAAAAATACTCACTGGAACTAAATAACACTGTAGTTTTATAACAACTCTTGAAGGATTTTAGTTCTATTAGATTTTCAGGGAAATAAGAGGGAGATGTAACTTGCTTCATATATATATGTACAGGTGTAAGATTTTATGAAATTTAAAGGTGAATTAAAATGCCTTTAAAGGCAAAATATATCTAACAAACTTAGATCCCAAATTATTAACCCAATTCATCTGTAGAATTCAGAAATTAAAAAAATCATAGAAGATGTAAAGAAAAACATTTACTAATCAAGACCTCCATTCATGTCCTGAATTTTCTATCTTTCTGGAAACCTTTGGCATTGCAAACACCAAAACACAGACAGCCATTGTATTACATCTAGCACTTAAAGTGTGAATGATATTATGCCTCTGAGAGACATAACGCAGAAACTGTGAGGGTGGACCATAGCTCTTGGCAGGTAAGTAAAAGCAAACATAGTTTAAACGTTGCTGAAAGTGTACTTGTTTGTCCTTTGAGATCCTGGCATTATATTTTTTTAATAGTTTCCACTCTCAGAATTTTTAAAAAATAAATTTCATTTCACTTTCTGGAACACATTACAGACTACATCTATATTGATCATATCAGCATACTAAAATTTCAGACAAGAGCATACATTTTAATAGACATAAAAATTACAAATAACAGAGTTCCTACATAAGCATTCTGCATTTTATCAATAAAATAAATGTTACAGTCAAATCAATTTTTTAAAGGTGTTTCAAAAGTTGATACGATGATAAATTAGTGTAAAGAGCATGACCAAGTTGTCACTCTTAAGTGTGATTTTTTGCAATTTCTATAAAGCTTCTAGGTCAGAACTTACATGAAATACTTTTTCACTGAAATTTCCTGATCAAGTTAGTTCAAAACATTTTATAATGGTAGTTGGGTTTCATAATATTATTATATGCACTGAATCTCCTGAATGCAAATAATTTCTTCTGCAGGCCAGACACACAATGGGCCTAGTGGAATCTGTAATTTTTACCACTCAAACACAGTATCTGTGTTTTGGGATACCTCAGCAACCAGGGGTTTTAAGAGTTTTGGGTGGTGACACTTGAGAAGGAATGAACATTTGTAACATCACCAAATCAAGTTACCCTGCCTTGTTCAGCTTCACCAACAAGTGCAAATGAATTTAAATATTTCTCAAAGCCTGAACAATCTGGGGTTTAATGTCCTCTATGACAGCACTTGGACTTGTTTTCTAAGAAAACTACAACAGGCATTTAATGCACACTCAGAGGACTGTACCACCCTCTACATTCTTGCATGTAAAAGAACACTGTGATTACATCACTCCCTCCTCCAAAGCAATAAACATTAACTTAAAAGCATCCTGGATATCAGTGAGAATAAAGTTTTACTTTTTTTCAACCTCAACAAAAAGGAATGGAGCAATATAGCTGTTCTTGAGGTATAGATCAAACTTGTTCATATACTGTATTTCCATACACCATGATCAAAAGACTTCAAAATCCCCACAAGTGATAGAGTTTAGATTTTGGACATTACAACTTTCCCTTCTCCTTCAGCAGAAGCAGCAGCACAAATTTAGCATGACATCCTAATATGCTTTGCCTGTGCTTTAATGCCTCCTCTGTCCAAGGACAGCTGCAGCTCTTAGAACTAGAAAAGCTGGGACAACCACCTGTGGAGCTAGTTAACTACTATGTTACAGGCAGGACAAACAGTTTTATTATGGGGTATGACCCTCTTCCTATGGACAACTATGTAAATTTGGGGTGGTAGCAAAGAGAAGAAAAGGCAAAAAGCAAGTAAATGCAGTATCTTGGGGTTTTGTTTTTTTTTCCTTCTTCTTCTTCACAGCTGTACAAAGTAGCTACACAAGGTTAGGTATCTACAAATTTGAACAACAGGGTTAGAAAAAAGCAGTACTCTTAAGAGCATTCAAGCCATTCAGTCTCTGGAAAAACTATTAAGAAATTATTGCTTATGCTACAGGCTTGCACAAAATAAACCTCCTGAGTGGGACTGTGTGGTAATAGCTATCACCGTGTGGTAGCAACAGTATGGGAGGACAGTAAATGGGCAGTCCCTTCCTTCATTAAAAACACACAGAGTAGTAACAGATCTTCATCACGACAGATCTACTACTTCTGTGATGCTAGGAGCATAAACATAGCCCACTCCTTCTCCTCACAAAGAAAAGATGTGTGTCAGCAATTCTTCACTGAATGACCTTTTGGGAAAAAAAAGTTTAGATCAAGTGCAGTATTTCTGTATTGATCAGGACAACATTATTGTCATTATCAGGATATACACCTAGATTTTCTCTATACCTGATTTTTCTTTTTTAGTCACCAAAACTGTCACTGAAATTCAAAAGAAGACTCCGAACAGTTTAGAAACCTCTATTTTTCCCACTACCAGCAACCATACACTCTCTGGCTCCAGACTATAACTCAGGTACAGCCAAATGTATTAAACGCTCCTCACTACAAGAAAGACATTATGGTGCTGAAGCTTATCCAAAGAAGGGCAATGAAGCTGGTGAAGGGTCTAGAGAACAAGTCTCATGAGGAGCAGCTGAAGGAACTAGAGTTGTTTAGCTTGGAGAAAAGGAGGCTCAGGGGTGACCTTATCACTGTCTACAACCAACTGAAAGGAGGTTGTAGCAAGCTGGGAGTCATCTGTTCTCCCAGGTAACAAGTGGTAAGACAAGAGGAAATAGCCTCAGTTTGCACCAGGGGTGGTTTACATTGGACATTAGGAAAAACTTCACTGAAAGGGTTGTCAAGCACTGGAACAGGCTGCCCAGGGAAGTGGTGGAGACACCATCCCTGGAGGTATTTAAAAGGCAGGTAGATAAGGTGGTCAGGGACGTGGTTTAGTGATGACATTGGCAGTGTTAGGTTAATGGTTGGACTCAATGATCTTAAAGGTCTTTTCGAACCAAAATGATTCTATGGTTCTATGAAATGACAGCAACATTTCCTTTTGACATTCTCAGGCACTTTAACTCAGGAAACAAAAAAACTTACATAGAGATTATTTGGTATACAGATTTTAAAAGCTGAATACTCACAACTGACAATATACATGCATTCCCTTTCTTTAAGGGTGATGTCTGTCTTCCTACTGAGAACTTTTATTGCCTATGTTATTTGAAATCTGCTGGGTCTAGTCTAGTCTTCTGATTAGTACGTTCTGCTGACTGCTTCCTATATAAAAAGACATACATTCAGGAACTCCATACATACCCAAAATACCTTTCAAGATAAAAGAATAAAATTGGGAAATTCATATTAACAATAGGCTAAACAGATTCAAATAGAAGTCCTTAGAGAAGCGAAAGATGAGTCCACTCATGGTGCTCAGATTCTTCAGCACCATCATCCTCCAGATACTGTTGTGTATTTTAAGGAAAAAAACTAAATTGGCTGGCATGGACATTGGAAATGCCCATAGAGCAAAGGTACATAACTTAGCCATTTCAGAGGTTTTAATACTTTTAAATAAAATTACTGTTACTACCACTACCACAAAGGCAGCCAGTAGATAAGCCCACGGCATGTGTATTTAACCTTATTTTCAATGAGAACAGGTATTTAATACTTCTCTAAACTGACATTTTTCAGAAAATGAGATTTTCCAGGGAGATAAGAATGATTTTTTTTTTCCCCAGACATAGCAGACTTGTTACAAACAGACAATCAGTTATCATGAGATAGCACAGAAGCATCATTATTTCACCAATACAATTTCTTAAATGTGAAAATACAATCTATTTTCTGTATGAAAGCATTTGCTGTTTACAGTTACGAAAGTGCTGAGCCATGATGTGGCCAGAAACCTTTATTCTGGACACAGAAGAATTCTTATTTCATCTTTCTCTTTAGATAATAAAACTCTCAAAACTCCCATATCTTGAGAAGAATTTGGTTTTGGAATGGAGGTAACATCAAAACTTCCTATACAGAAAAGAAGTAAAGGCTACTGTGAAGCAACTTGTATATTTTAAAATTTTTTTTAGATACTAGTGATACTTTCTCTATGATATTTTTAAGACTATAGTATGTAAAGTAAATATGGAGACTGAGAAGGTTAATATAATGGAACAATTCTGGGAAAAAAAGCACTTTAATGTAGCACAAAGCTTGTGACTAAATTGAAGTAAAAATTATGGACAAGGATTACATTATTTATTAGAAAAGAAAATAAAGAAATTCTAATTCATGGAAATAATCATTTAGCATATCCAAAAAACACCTTGTACTGCAATGACTCCATGCTATCCCTGCCACTTGTACTTCCTACAGAACAGCATTTGCTATGGTAGTTTCAACTAAACAGAACGTATGCTTTTGCCTAAAAAAAGCAACAAACAAATAACCTTGGTGCAAACAATTAATTATTTTCAAGGAGGCCGTCCTCCTCCATTCTTTCCATGAGTGACAAATTCTTTGTGCTAGCTGGAGAAACAGGAAACAACCAGCTGTCACCTTTTCTATGGTATCTTATATCCAAAGTTACAGTGAGACTAAAGTGAAACATTGAGAGCAGTCCTGTGGAGAAGGACGTGGGGGTACTGATGGATGAAAAGCTGGACATGAGCCAACAAGGTGTGCTCACAGCCCAGAAGCTGATCATATCCTTGGCTGCATCAAAAGAAGCGTGGCCAGCAGGTTGAGGGAAGTGACTCTACCCCTCTACTCTGTTCTGGTGAGAACCCACCTGGAGCACTGTGTCCATCTCTGGAGTCGTCAGCACAGGACGGACATGGACTTGGAGTGGGTCCAGAGGATGGCCACAAAAATGATAAGAGTGCTGGAACACCTCTACTATGAAGGAAGACTAAGAGAGTTGGGATTTTTCAGCCTGGAGAAGAGAAGGCTCGGAGGAGAACTTACTGTGGCCTTTCAGCACTTAAAGGGGGCTTATAACAACAAGGACAAACTTCTTATCAGGGTCTGTTGCAACAGGACAAGGGGTGAAACTAAAAGAGTGGAGAGTTATACTAGATATAAAGAAAAATTTTTTTACAATGGAGGCGACGGAACACTGGAATCTGTTGCCCAGAGAGGTGGTAGATTCCTCATCCCTGGGAACACTTCAGATCAGGTTGGACAGGGCTCTGAGCAATGTGATCTAGTTGAAGATGTTCCTGCTCATTGAAGGGAGCTTGGACTAAATGACCTTTAAAGGTCCCTTCCAGACCAAACTATTCCATGATTCTGTAACTTGCTCTCCTCCAAACTGCAAACTTAAATGTAGAGAGGTTACAGTCATGCTCTTACTGAGAAGGGCAAAAAGCAACAGCCACTTTTAAAGACCACCTTGGGGACCTCTGACCATTCTTTAGCTGGTTTTGAAGAAAAAATGCAAAAACTACCATTACTCTCTCTATATGTATCTGTCTCTCTTCTACGTTCACTGTACTCAAGATATCAGAACTTTAATCTTAGAGAAATTCTGAAGAATAGGATTTGTTCAGACAAAAACGCCTGACTACTAGTCCTAAATTAATTTTATCTCCACTGAAAAATATTTTTTGTCAATGTTTACTAATAATGGAAAAAGGATATTAAGAGTTCCATTAAATAACTTTAAAATAAAATATTTTTCACTTATAGGCTTGCATTTAAAATCTTGTAGTATCTAGCTCTAAGTTGGACACTAGACACACAAATGGCTTTGGCCAAAAGACCTAGGAGCACACCACAGTGATGTCCACAACTAGGAGCTGTGCAGCAACAAGAAAACAGACTACTGTGATAACAAAAAAGGGGAAAATTAAGACTACAGAACTAAAAGTCCCAGGCCTCAGCAAATACATATACTGCCTTTCATCTAAACTATTCCTCAACGGTTCTTCACATTTCCTCATTTGCAACCTATATTTTGGGGTCAGAAATAAAGAGCAATAAAATGTCTATTCTAGCGAGCTAAAATGGTCAAGACCAACATGGTGAATTCTTATTTGTTGAGCCAGTAAGAAAGTCTGTCTGGTTTCACAAGCACAGCGGTACCATCTAGACAGATGCTTTTAGCTCGTAAGCTGCCTTCGGGATACTGTTTTTGATGAGAAGTGATTTGCATACCACCAAATCTACGCTTAGAGTCTGCTAGTAGCTGATTTTGATCAGGGTGCCATTGGGCAAGAATCAGCATAACAGAAAAGAAGAGCTACAAAAGATAAAGCGAATCAGAAACCATTTTCAGAAGTTCCTTTTTGGTAAGGTCAAAGAAGCTATCTTTTCATTAGGAAGTGATTTGAGCTTAATTGTTCCCAAAATTCAAAACCTGCCCCGCTTTTTTCTCTAGTAGGGCTGACTGAAGCCTTTGTGGCAAAGTAGATTCTGCTCAAAACCACCCCTGTTTAATGAAAACACATTAGTATTTTCAACATCTGCCAGCTTGGGTAGCTGCCTTCAGGTGTGCCAGAAATTCAAGTAGTTGCACCTCCATGTCAATACTCCCATAACAACGGAAAGCACACAGATCCCAAATCAGTTTCACCGATGTTACTCAATTGTGAAGACCCATAACATTGAAACAATAATTGCAGTCACTATTCCAAGGGTCTCTAAGAGCATTTTCATTGATAGCTTTGTGTTTTGGTGTTACCTAAAATGAAGCAGACAGCAACTTATGTTCTGCAGAAAATCAGGAAACTGGTTTTTAATTTTTGCAAGAAAACTGTCTTCCAAGCTGAAGATCGTCTATTTTGTCACACAACTCAGATGTAGACTATCTTTCAATTTGTAGAAAAAAAAATCATACTCTTTATTGAATTATATGATTATCATATGGTCATGGCAAAATTTATGGAGTTTAATTTGTAACTGTGATTTAAGAATAAAATTCAAACTTGTCCTACAGTTAATAATTATAATTACGGCGTATTTGCATATCAAGGCTGTGCCTGTGTGCACACAGTGCACTTAGTCATGAATTTCCTGGGTGACCCAAAAACTCCCCAGCTAGCCTCTGAAAAGGTAAGATAATGGGAACAATGGACCAACTTGAGGAGGGACTGCCTTCCACCTTCACAACAAAGTGCTTCGCTAATTATTTCAGGAGCTGTCCATGTGGAACCTTCAGATGGTCACAGAGATGCCCACAGGCAGCTCCTGCTGGACCAAGAACAATAGACAGACACTACTCAAAAGTGTCGAAGTGCTTCAAAGTGCTGATTAACATCCTGGGTGGACACTCCTGCCAGACCAGGTATAAGAATTAACTAGAACAATAGTTTGGGGAGTTCTACCAATTCAAGCTGAAGATGTCATGCAGGGATACTTGTAATGGAGACTTGCATTGCCATTCTGTTCAAGAAATGTGATGACTCATGTGAACATTACCTTATACAAAGATTCTAATAAATGGATATTGTAGGTCTCTTGTGGGGTTTTGTTTGGTTGGTTGTTGTGGATTTTCTTAAATAAACATTCTCTTTAAGTGTCAGTGCCACAACATTTCTCAAAATGTCAAAGAAGTAGAAAAGCAAGGCTGAGCGAGGAGAGACTTTAAAACTCAATCTTTTATCACTGGTTTACACTGGGACCCTAAAATGACAGTCAAGAATTTTACATGCTGAAAAATCTGGAGGATGTTTACCACCTTGTCACTGTCTCCTCTGCAATACTTTTCCTAGCTAATAATGAGAAAGGGAAGAAGTACCCTGTTCTGGTTTCCTGCTCCCATATTTTCTTTTCTTAGATTTTGACAGCAGAGATTTAATTCATGAATGCAAAATATTCTCTCTTTATGGCACTAATTTTATTACTGCAACAAACATATTTCCAAGAAAACAATATCACAGGTGGTGAAATTGATAAATTGTGCCAAAGGCTAAGGCCTTGTCTCTACTAATAAAAAAAAAATAAATACTAATCTACACTGAGTTTTCACTCCTCCTACAACCAAAAAAATTTGCACCAGTGAGGAAACATAGTTATGAGTTTTGCTATGGCAGATGCACTATATAGAAAAAAAAAATGTTCTTTGTTTTACATGTTAGTTTGATATGGGTGTCTGTACTATGATCCCTTAAGCCTGGAACCTAAACTTATAAAGTACTAAGCCCCCTTTATTTCGACAGATCTTAGGTGAGTCTGACAGCATGTATAACCTGACTGGCAAAAGAAGAAAACGAGCAGTATAAGCACTCTCACAAAGACCTTGATCACCATTGTCTTATAATGCTCAACCATGAGCTTAATATGAATTGAAGTTCATTTACTTCTGTTTAAACACAGATTAGGATTTCTGACAGACAAATGCCACTGAAAAGCTGACAACCTAATTAATACAAATAACTATCTTCACCCCTACAAAAATGGTCTATGTTTTAATAGTTCAATTCTGCTGTGTAGAAGTGAATGCAATAGCATATGTTTTCTGAAATTCAAAAAGAGAAGTCACGGGTTACTTTTTCTTCAGGTTGTGCAATGATTTTTTTCACTGGCTGTATATTCCATGGAAATGAAACTGAATTTTTCTTCAGACACTTCACTTCTTTGCAGAAGTAAAGACAAAACCCACCTTGTTTCATAGCATAGTCATCCTGAAACATACAAAGGTTTTCCTACCTCAAAGATACACAGACACAGAGAACAGCTGGGAGCCCAAGTACTTACAGGAGAAAGGAGAGTTGTACAGGTGCCCATATACTTATTCATTCTGACTACCTTTAGCAATGAAGGAGTTGCCTCTGAGCTACTACTCCACATTCCAGTTTGATAGATGGTATTGGCCCCACCTCCCACAGAACTACAAGGCAAAGTTGGAAGTCATTTGCCTGCAAAAGAGCTACTGTGATACTCCCCTTGCAAAAAGGGGAAAAAGAAACTATGACAGAGACAACCTAGTGATTGCCTTGTTCCTGCAATATGTTTTTTTTTTATCCAGTCAAGAGTGAAAATTGCAATTCTGCTCATAAAAAGTCATCTCTCCAGAAGTTTCGTGTTGCAGAATAAGAGGAAAACAAATTGAAATGACCAATGCCTTCTATGAGCACAGATCTCAAGATGTGCTCTTTGTCTTCAGAGCACCTGTAAATGTAGTAGGAGTGTGGGCAGTAAAAGGCAGAAAAACCCAACCCTGCCACAAAATTCATGATCTGCAACATAAGCTGAAAATGCAGTGTCTTTGTACTGCATTTGATATACTACAATAGGCACTTAATCTAGTGGGTGCCTAGGTGATACTACTACAGAAATGTTTAAGAACAAAAGACACAAAAGAGTTTTCTGTATAGGTGGAATTCTGAAGGCAGATTCCAGTTCATTTCTAATTGTATGTGTGGTTAATGTATGCTTAATTAATTTAATAATAGTCACTCCAGTATTACAGTAGGGTTTAGGATGACATTTTTTTCCTGTAATGCATCATGTGACTTCCTGGGACTGTCAAATCATTTTTCACCATCAGATTATCAGAGACTGGAAATGAGACTGAGCTTCGGGGGTTGATGCTCTGATGCAGGTTCAGCTAATGCACTGTTGTATCTAGCTGGAGTGTCTAGCTCATTGGCTCAGAATATTCTCATCGCTTGATTTTATTCCAGTTCATACTGGCAAGAACATAAGGTTTTGGCACAGGGAGAGGGAATTTCATACCTTAATTTTCCATTCTTTGTTTTCACTATTTACCAGTTTATCTATTAAGACACCTACAGATTGAACAGCATACTTTGTTCTCTATTCTCTACCTACAGCATAATTTTGCTTTTGAGAACTTAATACCTGGTTTAACTCAGGTCTTCATTTCACCTTCTCATAACCAGAAAACAGCTCTTGGAAGAATTCAGTGAAAGTCTCATGAGGTTTATCAAATATTTCTTAATCTATGATTCTAGCCTGTAATATATTCAGAAGAATATATTCATCCAAGCGTTTTCTACTTCCAAACAATGTTTTAGCTTTTTGCACAAGAACAAGATTAGAGACAGTTGTATTAATTAGACGACAGAAATGCACATGAAGTAAAATGATGGAAATAATTATTTCAAATATTTTATTTAAATTACTCTACTATATTAAAACTGTGGCAGAGAGAATACAAGTTCCTTACTAGTAAGAATTTTGTTACTGTTACAGTGTAGTAAAAATGCTAGAATGATCAGCAGAAAAAATATTGTCTTTTCTCCTTTTGCTACTGCTATTTTCTTTCTGTTTTGGAGATAATTTCTGAATTGCAATGTAATTCTGGGTTTTAATTTAATGTTTAGAAAGCTATCAGCACATGTTTCAAACACAGAAAATAATTTCCTGGTATTTTCATTAAAATAAACTGCAATCCTACAAATCTTACATTAACATACAGATGTACACTAGTAATTAAAAAAATAATAATCAAATAAAAAGCACAGCAGAACACTTCAATTACTGATAGTAATCATAGTATAATCTTGTCCTACCAAGTGTGTCTCCAGGTACAGTTTAAGGCTGTCTGTCTCTGCTTTAGGAGGAGTCCAGTTCTCTGTTGTTTCCATGGCTTCATTTAACCAGTGAATGAATTCATCCAGCTTGCTTACAAACCCCTTGCCAGATAAGAAAAAAAGAAAGAACAAGAAAATCATATTTGTTAGGAAAACGGCAATCTGAAAAAATGCATGCGGGTTTTTTTTGTTTTGTTTTGTTTTTTTGCCAGGAGAGTATTGTAAGGAGATATTTTGCCTTTTACAAGCATGCAAAGAAACAAAATCTGAACACAATTACCAAGTGGCCTTGTGGTAAATGAGAAGCAGAATGTTATTTCTGGGGATAATCTAAGGTGATGTTTGGAACAGGACAATGTGAGATCCATACGACACTGATGAAATGGAGGAAGCAGCAAAGTTTCTGAAGATATGAGGGGGATATATAAAAAGCTGCATATAAATCAAAATTGAGCTGAAGAACTTGCAATGGGCAGACTGGGTGTAGCGTGAGCACTGTTGGTTCCAAAAAGCACTGAACAAAGCTGCATTAACAAGGTATACATCAGTAAACCGAGGGAAAAAACTGTCAGAACTTGGGTCTTGTGATTCCTGTTTTGGTTCACAGGATGAGACTCAGAAGAAATCAAACAGTAGGTGAGGTAGAATATATAGCATTTAATATAAATATTGCTGATTGCATACGAGCCACACAGATGGTGCTCCTGAGAAGACAGCAGCTTCTGCTTCTCAGGAGCACCATTTAGTTCAAGATTAGTACCAATTATTTTGTCTGATTAAAAACAGTGTCCCTGAATTTACATGATTGGATGATACTATAGGCACATACCAAGTACAGATAATTTTACCGAAGTCTTATCCACCACAAAGCAAGAAAGTAAATGGAATACACTGACCATGATATTTAAAAGCACCCTGAAAATTAACTCTGAAGAGGAATGTCTATCTATTGCAGCCACTGTGAGACTAGATTAAGTTAGGTCTAATACTGGTTATATTACTAGTTATTAACTATGAATTTCACAGCATGGTGAGAATTTTAATTTCCAGCTGGATAACAACTCAGTATACACACTCAGTATCTCACCCTCATCACTTCATTTATGGAATGATTTCTGGTTAGTATTAGTCCATTCAGACAGGTAAAAGCATAAAACTTTTAAAGATTCCTAAGTGATTCAGAAGTCCAAATCCCCTTCTTCAAAGTGGCATAGGAAACTGGAATTCTAAACAAGACAGAAACAGGAGTTTGAGCAGTTGGCACACAGCTGTGTTATGCAAAGAAGTGCAATGGTAATAACCCAGACCAAGAAGAGTCACACTTCCTTCAAAATTCATGGTAGCAGAATCATTCTGGCCCAATGTTGTGCCAAGAAGCAAGGTCCAATAATCAACTCCTGGCTTCCAGCTGAAGTGGTGGTGCTTCTGAACTGAAGCTAGCCTCCGGCAGGATGCTCCAGTGCATGCTGCAGGATTGACAACACTCACTGAGGCACTCTAAAGGCCCTGCTTTAATTATTTTTTTTTTTTACATAAGTGTCTACAAGTCCTCAGGATGAGAAGGAAGCTACTGCCCTCTCTATTCATGGAATCCACTGTGTCTCAAAACATGATATGGGAGAAAACTCTCATTCTGTGGGTTTTGTTGCAGGCTGTTTATCACGATATTCCAGCAAGGGGGAAGGAAGACAGGAAAGACACCCAGTGGATATGGTAACTGAGACGACATGCCTCCACTCTGGGGCAAGTAATGAAGGTAGCTGCATGTCCTCTCTCCCACATCTCCCACAAGGGCTATGTTCCCCACTTTAAGCCATGGGACAGAGTGGGAGCAAGATGTTTCCCTGGCTCCACTGCTTGCTTTCTCCCAGCTTGCAGTGGAGCATAAGAGATACCAGGCTGGCAGAGAAGTGGAAGATGTGAGCTGAGGGGGAGAGGAGCAGGAAGAGAGAAGTCCTTCTAGTCCCTCCAATAAATCTCTGCCTGCATTTTAGCAATGTGCTGTCCTTGAGAGACAAGGTGATATGGTAAGCACAAAAAAAAAAAAAAAAAAAAAAGAAAGGCTCTGTCTGGTATATGCGTCATGTATTTTATGGAGACAGACATGTATAACATCCGCCTGCGGTACTCAGTGTCTCAATGCCTTCAAAAGGGTGCTCAGAAACATTGCAGGTTTGCACGAGTATAAAAAGCAACTGCTATAGCGACTGAGTGAATTCACCCCTCTCACAAAACGCGTCCGTGTTTGACCGCCTGCCACCTCATCTCGGTGCTTCGGGACTCCCGTCTAGCAGGCTCCAGTAGCCCGGCGTAGCGCCCGCTGCACATCTGAGGCGGGCTGCGGACCCCATCAGGCCCCGGTAGCGCACCGGGAACGCGTGAGGGCTACCGTGGGGGCCTGGAAAAAAATATATCGATACAGCCTCCCAGGGAACTAAGTTATCTGAGACACAAGGTATGGCTGCGAGCACCAGTGCCACCTGCCGCGGCAGGACCGCGCCTGGGGACGTGGCGCCCGAAGGGGGCCCCGCGGCAAAGGGAAGCACCGGCCGCGGCCAGCCCCGGCGGATTTTCTCCTGCTAGGCAGCGCAAATCACAATAATCCTACTATTTTTCAAATGACTGCAATACAATTTTTAATGAAACCATTCAAAAGAGCACATGTGTAGAACCGAAAATAGCGGAGGGACGGGAAAAGGGAGGGAAGGGCAGCGACGGCAGAAGGCCGAGCAGCGCTGGGCCGCTGGCCGCGCTCCGTGCCTGGGCCCACAGCGCCACCTGCCGGCACCGCTCCGTCCCCGGCGTCTGCGAGGTGCGCGCCCGGTCCCGGCAGCGCCCGGCCACGTCGCCCCGGACCCGGCCGGACATGTCACCCAGCACCCGGCCGCGCCTGGCCATGCTGCCCCGAAGGCCGGGCGCACACTTCTTAGTGGGAGCCGCCGGTCAAAGCAGCCAGGCACAGCCCTGTGATCAGGCGCACGTCAGCAGAATTACAGACGTTGTTTAAGCCGTTAGAAGGCGCACAAAATATAAAACTGGTTTTTTGTCTCAAATTGTATGTAAGATTAAAGTGTAACAATGCAGTTCCTGCTTCACTCGTCACAACTTAATGATCAAAAAAATGCCCCGTGGGTTGTTGTTTTTTTTCATAGCCGTGCCTGTGATTCCATCCTATTTATTTTAATAGCCTCATGCTAGGGAGCGAGGAAGCAGCCACCTTTATCATCCAGCCACCAGCTTCCTGACTCATCCCTGCCTGGGAGGCAGCTCTGGGTTGGAAATTGAAACCTATGCAAATATAATCAACTGCAGCGGCCCTGGAGTTACAGAGCAGACTCTGGTTGGCTGTGGATGCTGAACTTTCCTTTCTCACCTTTGACTTTTTGTCAAGGAGTAGTTACCAGCAAGGCTTTGAGAGATCCAGGCCAGTTCTCAACACCAGCTGTAGCTTAGATCTGGTACAAAGATTCTTCTCTGCTGACCCAGCTGGCCCAGGCAGCCAAAGGCAGGGAGGAGCTGCTTGCTCTCTCAGAGTAAGAGAAAGCATCTGCAGTATCAGAGGGCCACATAGCCCTGGCACAAATACAAATCCAGGTCCTTAATCTCCTCAAGTTTCATAACGGAGGGGAAGTCCAAAACATAACTTATCCCTGACTGAAGGGCTGCTGCCCCTCCAAAGATTGACAAAAATGGAGTCATTTCTGTGCAATCAAGATGGCCTAGTTAATTGGAGTAAAATGCAATTAATGATGTGCATGTACTCAGGGACACAAACTGCATTACAATAGTTGCTTTTCTCATAATTGAGGTTATTTCCCAGAATACATGTTTTACATAAAAGCTTTAGACAAAATAAGTTCCAAAAAATAATAGGGAAAATAACCCATCTTACAGTACAGAAAATCTATTGTGAGACTCAGAGCATAAAGCCATGCTTTGAAAAATATATCAAAACAAAGGATGAGGCTTAACATACAATCCTAAATCCAAATCCAGGAGTACTCAGTGAAAGAAATAAATTCATAGGGTGACAAATTTTAACAATACAGAGCACTGTTCAGGTTTTTTTTTTTTCATTCTACATAGATGCACATGAAACTACTTTATATCACTTCCTAGACACACTTCTTAACTTTTCTGGATTTCCTGTTTGAACTTAAGATTTGCTTTCTCTACAATTTTTTTTTTTTTTCCTCTTCATCATTCTTAGGGTGGGAAAGATTTTCTACGGGTATAAACGTCAGTGGAGCTATGCTGATTTATACTAGTTAAGGGTATGATCTAAACAGTACCACACTTCTGATAAAAATACTGTAAAATCTACCCAACTCATGCTGTGGTAATAGGAAATTAAACTATAGCATTTTCCATCAAAAGTTCCTGGAAGTTGAACACCCACAGTGAGACACATTGAAGCTAAAAATTCCTCAGGGAGAAAAGAGGGGAACAGAAGAAGAAAAAAAAAGGAGTACTGGTAGAATCCCATCTCTGCCTTTTGACCAGCTGGTTCAATTTCGCAATTGTAATCATTTTGTACTGTACTAGCAAGCTAGATGGTACTAAAAATCTCAAGCCCCTATATGACACAGCATAAAACTGTTCTTATTCTGTGCTGCTTAGTACAGAATCAAATGTTTCTGGATTGTTATTGGATGATTTGTAGCAACATCTATGGTACAGTTTGCAAATAATGATAAAGCTCCACACCCCATGCAGAAAATTTTTAAACATTCAGTTTAAAAACATTCAGTTTTCCATTTGGTTTTATGACAATTTTACAGATTTTCCTATGCAGATGAAGAAAGTTCTAATCAAACTTCCCTGAGCAAAGCTAGAGCAAAAATGGCTTCATTTGAAATATGGCATGTAAAACATTATTTTTTGTGGTCTAATTCTATTTGCTCTGTATGCATAAGAATGGAAAAGACAGACAATTTTAAGTGGTGTGGAAAGAAAAAAAAAAACAACAAATCCTGTAACACACAGTGTGCCTGCTTTGGTGTCTTACAGAATGAAAATATACTTAATGCCATTGTTCTATAGAATTAAGGAATTAATTAATTAACTGAAGAATTAAAAATAAATTTCATGGGATTTAACTAAATATCATGAGACTTCCTCATTAATGTCCAGAACACTCACATTATTTGAGTCATAAACCATGAGAATTCACTTGCTGAGTCACCCCAGTCCTGGAAGTGTGTGTCCCCTCCCTGTTCTGTCAAATACAAGGGCATACAAAAGATACAGATCCCCCAGCTGCCACACAGGGCTGCAGGGCTCCTACACTCAGTACAGCTGGTCAAAGTATCGTGGGCTAGGCAGCCTGCTTGTGTCTGGCATGTGGGATAACAGAGCAGGAGAGCAGCTGTGGTGGTGTGCTGCCAGTACAAGAAACCCTGGAGCGTGGCAGTGAAGCCTACTGATGTGGTCAGATGAACAAGTCTCACATGCAATTCATTACATTTAATAGATCTCTGTGTGTTCTGTGTATCCCAAGAGTGTGTCAGCAAAAAATAAATACTCATAATGAACACAGAAACAGGCAGTCTTTGGCAACCCAAGCAATTTGTGCCTGACTTCATTCCCTTTTCCACTTTGGCTGAATCCTGTTTGCATATTCCTCCCTACCCATGACAACTGTTCAGCACACCTCACCAGTCACCACCTGTACCCCACCTACTGCCTCTTGGCATGGCCCAGGAGTTCCTCACTCCCTGTGTCTCTCTGGCTTCCACAGTCCCCACCTATGCTTTCCCATAGAACTTCCAAAGCTCACCCCATCTCTAGTCAAAAACCGACCTCCTTTAGGAATAGATATCCATTAATTTCCCACTTCCTAGTCAGCGGCAGCAGACCCGAGGCTGATACTTACTGCCGTCAAATAAGTCAGTCAAAGAAGTTTTTGTACCAGCTGGCTCTAACTACATGCTCCCCCAGAGCTGCTGGCACAAGCCGATGCTTATGGTTGAAAAAGGACAAAGTAGAGCCCAGAAGAAATGTTATGGGCTGTCAGCAAAATAGCAAGCAGATGAGAAAAAACTTCTAATAACTACAAGACCAGTGCTAACAACTTAAGTGGTTATGGTGCTGTAGAAAGGCTCCAGTCCCTGATGGTATCTGCATAGTCTCTTAGCTTGTCAAGAGTGTTGATGAGACATATTCTCACTGGATTGCAATTTTCTGAGCGGCACACAACTAAGACCTCCCAGAAAAGCTTTTACTGTCACAGTCATGAAAAACAATGCATGACTATCAACTAAGTCACCTAAAATTATGCACAAATGCCTCTCAACTAAGCTAACACCACTTCTTGCATTAGAACTTTTAAAGTTCCCTAACTTTATTTCAGTGGTTTAATTTAACTTTTACACTGCAAGCTGAAATTTTTTTTTTCTTAGATAGGAAAGTAAACAGTCTTGGTGTTCAATAATTTTAGCACTTCAAATGATCTCATTTAGACTTTGAAGTTCAGCTTTCATTAATTGAATGGAATGGGAAAGGAGGAAGTTTCCATCCCAGCTGCAGCTATCACTTTACAAATCCAGCTTTTATTAGACCACATTTAAAATAGAAACAGACTAAAGCTCAATTCTGTAATTTTGAGTTATAGTCTAACAGATATGACATTTATAGCTACCAAAAAAAAAAAAGTAAAAACATAGAATTTTTACTATATTAAACAATGCAGCTTCTTTTTTTTCTTTTTCTTAGATGGTTTTAGTAGATTTTTTATGTGATATTCCTTTAGATGGGGAATTTGAATATGTACACTTAAGAAAGCTAGCATTAACATTGCCAAAATCATGCTGTAAAATAGAGAGGATCCAACTGCATCCAGTTATCGCCATTATGAAAAGTCTTATGGCCCTCATCCTAGACCAGACTTTGGTTTTGCCTTTTTATAAAAAAAAAAAAAAATAAAAAAAATTAAAAATCCCATATTTACCGTGCGTACATCACACAGGTAGCAAAATTATTTCAATACCTCTGGGCTTGTAATTTTAAGCTGTGCAGTGTTAACACTGCTCAGTTTATTAGTCTAACGTTTCATTTAACATGTATGCTGGCTTATACTTAATGCACTTCTGGTCATTGCATTTGTAAAAGTACAAAGCCTTTTAATGACTTGAACTAAGATTAAAAACAGAGTCAAAGAGACACTCCACACTATTAAATACAAAGTATTAAATGCAATCATCTGCTACGGTAGTTGAGTGACAGTGGACAGTCTACTGTATTCCACAAACCTCAATGCAGAAGCACCAGACAACAGTGCTTGTTAATTCACTACCCCAGACATTTTTTTCCTCTCCACCTTCCCTTTTATTACACAAAGGGATTTCTCTTCTTAAAAGAATTGTTTATGAGGCTGTGTGCTTAAAAATGAATGTCCGATTTTGTTGCAAGCAGACAGTGTTATAAAGTTTGTCCAATTTACAAAAAGACTGAACTCACAGAGGGGTCTGTGTACAAGGATGGGATGGCTCTAAGGGCACTTCTATCACAGAATACATTAAGAAAACCCTTTGTCTAACCACAAAAGGACTTGCATATTAGTCTCAGGAGGAACACATTCCTACCCATGGACTTTATTTTCAAAAGGATAAAAGTGCACTTTCTTCATAGGCAAAGGTAAGTCGGAGAAATCCAGGTACTCTAGAGGACGAGGCTGCAACAAACTGCCACAGTCAATTTAATTGGAGTTAGACCCAGAGGCAACAATAAAACCATTAGCAGTACAGATGTTAGGGATCCCCAAGGAACCAAGATGTCACAATGGAAAATACTCTTTGTGTGATATTGTCAAGACTTTGTGGCAGACAGTGACCTCTCAGAAACATACAACTGACCAAACACATCAGTAGGATGGCAATAATTAATTTGCAGCTCAGGATACATTCATTCACAAACACTTCAGAAATACAATTTAGCAGTGAACACTAAAAAAGTGCCACATTTACTCAATAACCCCAACCTGTGAGAATGTGCAACTTAAATGGTCCCTCCAAACAAGGAAAAGATAAAGTTTAAATACACAGAGTTACATCAAACAGACCCAGTTGGACATATCTCAACTTTTCAGTGAGATTTCACCAGTGAGCTGAGAGTGCTCCCAGTCTTGAAACAGTGAGGACAACAAAGCACAGTTCTTACAAGCCTATGAAAACACTACAAATTAACTCAGTTCTAGATCTGTTCCTAAAAGTTTGTGATAGGGTACTCTTAATCTTTTTTTTTTTTTTTTTTTTTTTGCAGGTTTTTTTGGTCCACTACTAAATCAACAGATTTTGCTAACATTTCCAAGCTATTCTTCCATACTGTATTCTGACTAGAGAAGGAATAACAGACAACATTTTAAAGAAGTTCTCAGTTTCATAAAGCCTTCTAGGTAAAAGAGTCAGAAGCATAAAGGTAGAATAGGCTTAAAAAGCATGATACAGAGAAACATGCAGAGTGTTACTTTTCAATCCATTAAAATCAACTATATTTGGAGACAGTTAACCTGATTCTGCAATAAAAAGTTCAGTGCCCCCATGTGACTGTTGGCTTAATTTCTGCTTCTAGACAAAGAGCAGGCTATGCTAATCTGAATATTAAGGATCATTCCTAAATGTATCTCCATTGATTAGTCAAACATTTTCATCATGCCACAAACATAATTCTCTCTTTACCCTATGCCTTGTTTTACCTTTTGCTCAAAGTGAAAATCTACTTTCTATTTAGAACTACCACAAGACATTCACTGCTATTTGAAACATATAAGATGTAAAAAATTATATTCTTAGTATCAGCAGATTGACTGTGGGGCAAAGATAGATACAGGAAAAGTAAAGCAAATGCTTTCTAAACCTTATTCCTAAGAGGTATATTCTTAGAAAGCAGATAAGCTTCCAACACCACTGGTAATATTTCCCCCGGTCTTTTGAAGGATCAGTGATCACCTAGAGCCACACGAGTAAAATCCATGGGCTGGAAGGACACTGCTAGGGAGAAGAGATCCCTGTAGCCCTGAGGCCAAGACAGATACTCATATGAATATCATATAGCAGCACAGAAAAGGCCAGCATCATAGTGACTTTGCAAGAGTTCAAGAGGAGAGAGGACTAGTGGAGAGAAGGGAGGGGAAAGGGATGACTGATTCATCCATCATTTAAAGAATCATCTAGTATGAACTTCGCAGCAATATGGATTGGTTATAAACCTCCAGAGATGCCATCTGCTCTGAGGGCAATAAGGCCAGGCACACAAAATGGCTGCTAATGACTTCTCATACTAACGTGGCCATGTTCTCTACTTGAGTTGCAATGTTAACAGGCACAAAGACAGATAAAATTTTAGGCCTTCTGCATTCATTCATGTGATGACAGAGTTCATACTAAGAAAATATGGGAGGCCAGTGCTGTATCTCAAAAGTGGTGTGAGATTCAAAGCACTCCTGGGGATCAAGTATATAAGTAAACTAGCACATCCTTCCCTGTACGGAAAAATTTTACATGTGCCTTCCCATTCTAGATGACAGAAAATTATTTTGCATATCACGCATGCTAATTTGGATCTTATGTTATTTTCAGGGCAATAGTTCAAATTGCTCAAGTTCCCCCGTGGCAAGTAGAGCTGAGCTGCAGCCCAACCGTGGGGAAAAGGCACTGGGCGAAGCGCAGGTCTCACAGGGCGACCCTTCACACCACCTGGAAAGCTCTCCTGTGCTGGCCAGCTAAAGCATGCTCTCCCACACGTCAAAGCTATGTTGGCAAAACTCCACCACTTTTACACAGAGAAGTTGTGTTGCCATTATAGAATCATAGAATCATAGAACCATTATGGTTGGAAAGGACCTCCAGGGTCATCAAGTCCAACCTTTGTCCTAGCATTTCTCTAACCACTACACCATAT